>VDFB02111088.1:0-56316 GCA_007258455.2 Sequoia sempervirens
GGGTGAGGAGGGCCAAAAGGTGAGAAACATACACTAGTTGGTATGCACTCACAAACACACAGGTGGCTATGGAGAAAGTCGTACCTTGGAATGGGCTTCCCGCTCAACCATACCAAAGTTATACCTCCTGATAACTTTAATAAGGCGCTAGAAAAGAAAAGGAATGTTGGTTCAAGCTCCATGAGACAAGCAAAGCTTTGTGTGCTTAGAACTCATGAAAAAACAAGATAGCACCATAGGCTTGCAAGCTGCATTATGCAAGGTGGCAAAAATGTAAAAATGTAAAATGCAAAAGATTTTTAGAGGAGTCTTGTTTGATTCATGCAAGGTCTATAACTTAGGGAACATCATGTCTAATGTCTCCAAGAGAGGACCAATCAAAGAATATAAAATTCACAACTTAGGGGATGCAGTGTGTCACATTAGGCCATTAAGAGGAATGTAATATGCTAAGATAGATCACGCTTATGGACATCATACCCAATGTCATCCACAAAGTGAAAAAAACATCATAATAAACAAGAAGGATGCAAGTTAAGAAACATGAAAAAAATAAAAATGAAAAATGAATAGTGCTAATGTATGCCCCCACTTTAAAGGAATTGCTACACACAGTTCTGTGAGAAATTACTTTAAAGTAGCAAAGGAAGAAATTAAAACAAAAAGAAAGACATGAGATCCAACTCAAAAAACCCCAATGCCAATCCATATGTTTTCAAGTAAGGCTGTGACATGTGAAAGGAAAAGAAAAAGAAAATGAAAGAGGGTTTCCCCCAAAAAGGAAAACACCAAACATATAAGGGATATATGGATTTATGATTAGTATGTTCGTTACTGCAATTTTTTTATTAAAGAGCTCGAAATGTCATCATTCCCCGAATACATAGAACTGGAAGAATGACACAAAGAGATCGAAAAAAAAGAAAAAGAACCTTTCTGGGTCAACATGGAAGAGACATAGGGCATCTCAACGCTTTGCATCATCCCCAAAAGGAAAACACAAAAGAAAAGTGAAAAAGAAAAAAGCGAAAGGCGAAATGAAAAAGAAAAACGTTTGTGTCAACATGAAGGAGACATTTCGGTCTCAATGCCTTGTGTCATCCCCAAAAGGAAAACACAAGAAAAGAAAAGGAAAAAGGAAAAGAGATCTTTTGGGTCAACATGGAAGAGACATAGGGCGTCTCAACACTTTGTGTTATCCCCAAAAGGAAAACACAAAACAAAATCGAAAAAGCATATAGAATAATAGAGGTACAAATAGAAGAAGTGCACAAAGAGAGAAAGAACATCAAACACACATTACGAGGGATCACATTACACACATGCAATGAAAGAAAAGGAAAAAGGACTAGTAATGCAAATGCAAGTCACGCATCGAACAAGTCATCTACCTCCCAATCTTAGTTAGGATAAGCAGAAGGTGAACAACACAGCTAGGGGACAAAGAAAAATGCATCACTAGGACAAGGCTAACAACTACTTGCCACCACTTGGTGCAGGGAAAGAGTGAGCTGAGGTAGGTGATGGGAAAGAACATGCAAGAGTGAGAATGAAAAATTATACAACTAGTGCATATGAAGGAATGAAAAGTTTACTATGGATTGATGGGATAACAGTCGGTATTAGTAAAGTGATATTTATTAAGTATTTCTTTTAATGTTCGACATTCTTCATTGCGGTATCCAAGAACACGATGGATGCTTGAATCTTTAGGGAATATGAACAACCTATTGGAAGGTGGTAATAGTATAAGACATTTGTTTAAAAGAATTTGGAGTTTCCTTTCACATTCAGGTGGTGGATGGAGAGGAAACTTGAGTTTTTTTAGCTTGTAAGGTCGTTTACATTTACTAGATTCACCCTTTTCATGAATGGAAGGAGGAGGATGACCCACGGGGATCCTTGTATCCTTATCATTAGTATCATTGAAGGGTCATTCACTAGGAAGAAGGATGTTCAAGTCGGGTGGGGCTTGATAGCCTATCCCCTTTGTGTTTTCTTCAATAGTTACTTTCTTAAAAAGTTGATGGATTTCATGTTTAGCTGTTATGTCACATCCTTGTTTTGTTAGAATAGTAAAAACTTTACCATAAGTCTCTTCAAGGTTGATAGGGGTATTAGTAACTTTGTTGTCATAGGATGGTTGTGGAATTGATTGTGAAGAAGAACTAGGTCCACATGTAGGAGAGAACTTAGTTCCTTCATTGATTTAAGGATGTAGGAATCCAAACATATCAGGGGGAAATACAGTAGGAAGATCTTGTGACTTCATGGATGGATAAAATGTTTTATTGGCTTCAAGGTTGCCAAAGAATTCATTCATGCTAACATAATCTTCTCCTATGATGTATACATCACGAGAAGGAAATTCATGAGGAGTCGAAGGAGCATGAGGAATCTCAAGGTCATTAGGATCACAACCAAAGGCACAATTGGAAATGTCAACTAGGGATTTTAAGGATTTAAAAAAATTACTGAAGCAAGAATCCATGATGCAAATGAATGAAGCAAACTTAATGCAAGAAAATGAATAATACTGTAATTTTGGAAACAGTGATAGAGATGCAGTTACTGAAAAATGGAATGCATAAAATACTGTGAAAATGCCAGAAATTGCTATGCAAAAAGTACAATTGGACTAATTTTCCCAAGGTGGCGAATGAGTCTAAGGATGGACTTTTTTGTGTTTTTTCAAAAAATTTAAAATGATTTCTATGCTTTTCAGATGAAAAATGAAGATGCAAGTGCAAACTTTTAGTATTTTAATGATTTCATGTGCAAAAATGAGATCTATATGAGTCTTTCACTAATGCAATTTTAGAAACCCAAGGATGCAAAAACAAAACAAAACCTAATGCAATGTTGATGTAAGATAAACCTAGGATGCAATATGCAATGCAAATCAGAAAGAGATATTCAAAATGCAATTTCACCAAAATGGACTGTAGATTTTTGTGAAAGGTATGTTCTCTCTTGCTCAATTAGGGTTTTTCACCTAAAGGAGAGAGGTATACCCCAAAATCTGGGTGGTTCACTCAAACTAATGCTAGTGCAATGGAAGTATGCCTAAATACAATGTCCTAGATGCAAAAAATTGATAAAAATGAATGATTATTAATGCAAAACCCAAGAAATGTGAAGTGCTGGAAAACACAGTGTGATATGCAAAAATGAACCAAAAACATGTACAACTGAGAACAAAATTGAATGGGATTGAATGGAGTGAACTTGGAGGTAGATTGCAGATCTGAGGAAGTTCTGGAATGTTGATGACCAGTGGGACTCATTCGCCACTAATGGCGAATCATTCCTGCTTCTAGTAAACTTTGTCAGAACAGGTTTCAGAGTGCCGGGAACTGAAAATAAAAAAAATCACGTTCCCAAGCCTGGCAGTGGGACTGATGGTGAATTAGTCCTCCTACAAAAAATTGCAAATTTTGAAGTCAACTCCGTGGGACCAAATCTGCACTTGTCTTCTTGTCAGGTTGACTAGTTCAAATCTATAGAAAATGGACATAATACCTTCTCCAAGCTTGAATTATGAATTTGTTGACTTGAATAGCTTTGATGAATCATTGACCACTTTTCAACACCTATTTCTTTGACAAATTTGTCTAAAGAGGGGAAAAATGGTTGAGGGTTAGAGTATAGGGGTTTGCCTTGGTCAAACCCCACTTTGGTAATCAAACCCTAGATAATGAAATGAATTATGAAGAGAAAGATAAATAAACAACATGCAATGTCATAAACTTACCAAACTCTTATTGATAAAGTCTGAAGATATGTCAATGGATGCTTCAAAATGCTTGATTATTGCTTGATGAAATGATGTTATGATGCTTGAATGCTAAGAGAGATAGGATGCATGAATTCTTGAATGAATTGGGTTGAATGGGATGATAAAATGAGAGAAAAACATATATTTATACACACTTATGTCCTAATTTCCTGAAAATACCACATCACAAGCCGACCTAAGGTCTTAATGAATAAAAACTTGAAAGAAATTTGAATTTTTATTGAATTTTGTGCCAAGGTGGATTCATTTGCCACCCATGGTAAATGGGTCCCACTCAAGGCAAGCAAGTGGGTGTCGGGGATTAAGATGCATTTAGTGATGTTTATACCGTTTGAATTCAAAAATACACTTAATTATGACCTGTAAGTGTATAAAGGGGCCAAATAAGACATAAGAAAGGTGTAATTAGTGATGACAATCCTAGAGAAGTGTGAAAGTTTGTTACTAGAATTTACAACACTTCAAAATAGGACTTGGTAAGGAATAAAAAGGGAATATTTAGATGAATTATGATAAGAAGAGTCTAGAAAAGTGTAGAAATGTATTACACCACTTCACAAAACCTCCACAAGACATGATTCAATCTTAATAATTCAAATATTAAAGACCTATTGTGAATGTATAAGCCACATTTCAACATTAAATCAAGAAAAATAGGTCAAGCATCAAAGAAGAAAGACCTAAATGATTGTGAAAATTTCAAGGGTCCATTTTTCTATGACACACCTTCCAATAGCTGAGCAATGCTCTAGATCGTCGTCCTCCAATCCTGTCCAACCTAGATTCTCTTTCACCTTGCGCGCCATCATTCTCCTAATTCTTTATTATTTATCCTCATGCCCTTCAACTCCTCCCTCTCTCTACGCATCCTCTCTTTCTAATCTCCTCATGTTCTCTTTTATTCCTCTCTTGCACAATTTCTCCCCTTCTTCTACTCCCCTGCGCCCTTCCTCTCCTGTTCTTCTCCTTTCTCGCTATTATTTTGCATGTACAATTCTTCTTCATAAAGTATTCTTTAGCCTATGTTACTCTCATCCTAAGGGAAAAATCTATTGCAAACTACCTAATAAGGTGTCTTCATGGAGATTGCAGTCAAACTCTCCTGTGTGAGCTATCCATCCTCTCCATGTACTATCAATTTTTTTTCCTTTAGAATAAGGGACACCATGCCTTTTAATTTCATGAATTCTCTGACCCACTGGGTGATCCCACATTACTGGTTTACTTTTTTTGGCCAAACTAGACATTGAAATAATTTTTTCTAACTAAATCTTCACTTTTGGGCACCTATAGCGGCTAAACTGTGAGGAATTTGAAGATGATGCAAACTTGTGATTTGTGACATTATTTATGTAGATTCAAAATATATATTTTTAAAAATTTGTGGAATCAAATTGCATTTCTTTTTCCATCTCCTTCAATTTTTTTTTTTTTTTTTTAGAAAACAACATTTTTAACAAGTGACACTCACCGTACAACACATAACTTTCTTTCCATGAAGGATAAAATTCTAATTCTTTCAAATTTAGATTTGTAACTCTGATATCTAGTGCTTCCAATTGGTTAGATAGTGTTTTATTGAATATTTTTCCTTAATCAAGTTTTGAAGTCAAACCAATTACAATTAAGACATAGGCAGACCATACAATGCGTAACTTTTTTTGTATGTATCAAAATTCAATTTTTTTTTTGTTGGATCAAGGACTTCAATATCTAGTGCACTCATATTTTTCAATTTTTTTTTTTATAATTTGCTATTTTTCCACATGTACAGAGAGAGAGCTTTATTTTCAGTGAAAAACCTATGCTTAAACTAAAAACAAAAAAAAAAACAAAACATATTAAAATTATAGTTGTTGGATAGCTCGTTCAAGGACTACCTGATTCCAGTTGGGTTTGTGAAGTCTCCTCCATTTTCATCCTCAAGAGCTTTGAAGGGAATTTTTTTTTATTTTTTTTGTGCCAGAGAGTAGGAAGGTGGGAAAAGGGGGGTTTGCTCGAACCAGGGGGGTTTGAGCAGACCAAGGTTCGCTTGAACCCTAGTTCGAGCAAACCCCCTTTCAAAAGGGGTTTTCCTTGTCTTTTTTGGAAGGAATGGTGGGGCATTTCATTAAATGGGTTTGCTCGAACCTAGGTTCTAGTGAACCCTCTTTTGGTTTGTTCGAACCAAATAGTTCGCTCGAACCCCAAAAATGAAAATTTCTATCATGGGGGTCAATTTTTTCAACTTTTCCTTCCTCAATCCAATTGTAAACCACTTTTGTGGGTTTACCCCACATCCTCTTCTTTCCTACTACACCATTTCTCATTTAATGGTGTGTGTCTCCTACATTTAATATATTTCCAAACTCCCTCCTTTCTTCTCTAACAATTGCATTGATGCACTCCCTCATGTTGCATTAAATTGAAATATCCTCCATTTATTTACTTTTTGATCACATGATGATCGATGTCAAGGGGTCTTTTATGGGGATGTGATCCTTCTCCCCTTGGGATAATTTGTCTCGACTTATTAGAGGGTTACATTTGTTATTTTCTTTAATATTTCAAGATATTAGCCAAGATAATTTATTTTGATCCTCTTATCCTTGCCTCTCAGGTGGTTCCCTTTTCCTTAATTTGACCAATTTAAAATGATTTTTATAATATATAAGAGGGTCCACACTAAATAGATACCCTCAAGTAAGCATTTTTGCTTTAACCAATCCTTGATTTTGAATTTAAGGGTTGATATTTCTTAAGATATGTCTATATTATGCCATGACAATTACTGCATGAAAAGATGTGAAATATCATTCAATAATTGGTATATGGGAATTAGCAGCAATCAAATACTACAATCTTCCATTGTGCACTATGGTTTTCATTTATAATTCGTATATCTAGATTTCCTTTTCACCCTTTCAGGTTCTCTTGATTAGGGCTAGTCATACGTTCTCACAAGCTTGAAAGTCCATTTAAGATATTCCAAATAACTCCATACATATTAAGTGACGAACTTAGGTATTTTCAGTTGGTAGTATAAGACAACATAATTAACCAAAAGTCAAGTGAGCTTCAGAGGTCTAGTGTTTGAACCTGGTTGCTCTGATACCAATGTAAGATCCCCATCTCTGGCACAATAATTTTTTTTATAACAATGCAAAACTACCAATTTAAATGATTGAACAACTTCCATGAAGCTTAATAGTGTTAACTTCAATACTTCTCCATTCCCATGGTGGCATCAACTCATTATTTCCAAATAAACACTTGCACAAAAGAGTGATACGATCCCAAGGTTAAGGTCTTTCCTAGACCTACGACCTGAGGCTCGAGGGTTCATGATGATCCTGCCTACATATCCAATTGTGGAAATAAGGGGCATCGTAGTTCACCCCACAATGTCAGAGGGAGTTCAATCTCTCCTCTTGTATGAGATCTATGATCTCCCCTTTAATCCATGACTTATTCATTAATCATAAGTTATCACTTAGATAATTATAATATAATGATAGTAACTTTTCCATCAAGTGTTGGGTCCATACCAATCATTACCAAATGTTAGTGTACAAACATCCACAATATTCACAAGAGATCAAATACCATAATATCAAAGATTATACACAATGGCTATCATGATCATACCCCCATATACACAAGATGATTAGCTCATACATAGAACACGTACAATAGTTACTAGATCATACACAAATCACAAGTGCAACTGCAACTCGATCATACACAGATCACAAGTGAAAAAATGACTAGATCATACATAGCTCACAAGTACAATGGTGATCAACTCATATGCATATCGCAAAAACACTAGTGGTTGGCTCCAACATACATCACAAATACACAGTGACAAGCTCCAACATACATCACTTACATAGTGACACGCTTTAGCATACAATACAAATACACAGTAATGAGCTCCAACATACATCACATACACAAAGACAAGCTTACACATTATAATGGCTAACACATGTCCATAATGCATCCCATATAGAAAGAATATCAGTGCATTGCACACTACACCGTGGGTCCTATCCTTTCCACCAGTCTTCTAAACCATTGGAAAAATGGGAAGAGGATTCAATGCATCCCATACTACACTGCGATTCCTTCCTCAACCCCACAAAGCTAAGTATATAGTCTAACAAATGGGAGGGGATTCAGTGCATCCAATAGGGTCCATCCACCATCCCAAGGCTTTCCCCAAGTAGTGAACCTACCAAACCTAGAGGATTCCAAATTCAATCACGTATAGGACACCAACGATAAGTCCATCCACCTAGGAAGAAGTAGCTCCCAACATATACCACCTTGTGACCTTAGTGATATTGTCAGCTATCTTCTTCACAATCTTGGGTAACACTTGGCATCAATCAATTTTGTGCTTACTAGTGAACCCTCTCAATACGTGGTTAGCCCCAGATTACCGTTACCCGCATGGATGGGTCCCTACCCATGCAACTGCTACAACCATATCATAACCAGGGTAGCTTGCTACCTTTACCTTCGTGAACCAGGTGGATTTTGACTAATCCCTAGTAGTAGCCCATACATTGATTATTGGCATGATCCAATGACTACCTATCACTGCTCAAATATCCTAGAGGTTCACACTTGGGCAGGTTATACATAACATGAATCACAATCTCAATCCCCAGATACATGGGCCTATACATAAACACATAGATATGGAGTTGAATTACATAGAAACATAAGAGATACATATAACCAACATGAGATGGAATTTACCCATCATATACGCATAATCAAATACCTAGTATAAAGTAGTCAATATTTTCTTATTATATAAAAGCATATTATGTATTAAATACACAACATTAGATTCCCTTAACTTATTTATACGCATTCAGCCTCAACTGAAGGCTACTAAAGGGAGAAGGTCAACCCAATCAGGAACAACCCCAACTCTTGGAGTTATCCCCCCTAAACCCTCCCCCTACGGACTTGAGGTCGTAGAGACATCCTTCACCCAAGGACCTCCTACGTTACCGCTTTCGAATAGGTCAAAGTCACACATAGTTCTCCTCACAAGGTATCTCAGAGGACCTACACAAAAGTTTCCCAATTTAGCGAACTTATACCATGAAACTTCCATCCATGTAAGACAAGGTATCAAATCAAATCTCACCCTAGAGTTATTATTATTCATTATACAACAAACATGCAAAGCCCTCAAAAGTCTAATTGGGTTAACAACTACCATGAGTCTAAATGGTAAATTACCTTTACAAAAATCTTAGTAGATAGGGTTCTCTAGCCCACTCACTTAGACACAAAATTACCTCCCACAAGGAAATTGGTATTAAGTTACTTTACTGTGATTAGATGTTTCTATAAGGATTTATTCATGTTAATCTCTAAGGCTGAGGATGAAACCCAAGAGGATTCCATCCTATTGGAGTATCGATTATAAAATAAATGAATTGCCACCTCTTAAACTAGTTAAACTGCTTAACGATTCTATATTTGTTTTCAATATACTATTTAAACTTTTGTAATTCATTTTTCTCTTATAGAGTAACAAGATGTTACTAGAATTAATCAAAATGAACCGTTGTGACTATCCTTGCCACTTTATTGGAAATAATTACAAATCTTCTCTAAACATGATCAACATTTGAGTCATATTGGAGATAAAAGGGAAATACCATATCCTTAAGATAATCATATGATTATGTACACTGAATAATATTAATAATGTTCTTAATGCCCCCCCCCTCTCCTCCCCGTCGCAAATTTTATTTTCCTTCCAATGCAATCCCACATTCTTATAATAGTTTAGTTTATGGACTAGGTAATATTAACACTTTTCACTTATAGCTAATTACTCCTTATAATTGTGTATACTAGTATGCTATGATGTCGACCATATCCTAATATGTTCTTTGATATATTTACCCAATAAAAAAAACTCAAGTTTAAAGCTCATTCACTAACCTTAGGCTTATTAAACAAACATCATTTCATTTATCATTAAAATAAATGATAGTTTCATCCTATTTAATCATATAAGATTTGGTACAAGTATAGTTTTAGTTTTATTAATGAAGTCCATATCACCTACATTATTAAGTGATTGCCAAATCATGTATCAGGTGTATTATATTCTTGGATTATATTACAAGGTTATCTTGCAGCTAAGTATTTGATCTAGGACTCTTTGCCATAGCCTTTAAAACTATTGTCTTCAAGATAAATTATATGTCATGTAAACTATAGTGCATTATCCATCTTAACCAGCTCACCTTTAGGCAACAATATCTTATATGGATAAATTTTTGGAATGAATCCCATGTACATAAATTATACACAACATCCTAATCGATATAAAGTAAATTTCATCACATCAGACCATAGAATAATATTTATGAAAACATTTCCACAAGGATTATGAACTTTCTTAAAGCCTGAGCTAATATCTAAGCGCAATTCCACTTGGCCTCTATTTTATCAACTGGACAAATATACAATGGTATTTATTCTCCATTCCATTTAAGTTGATGTTACCTATGGAATCAGGAGTATATATACATATTATCTTTAAGACTGTACCCTATAATAATATTGTTTTATAGTCAAAATGTACCTAACTGTGTCTTAAAGTTTAATTATCGTATATTTTTGTTTTGTTTCCCTAACATAACACAACCATTTAAGCTTATGATGAATTCAAAAAAACCATACAAGAGATCCCTATTGTCAATGAAACCAATGGTTTTCATAAAATAATATGCAAACACAAACATACTACTATTCCAAAAATACTATCTATCTAAATTGATGATACTTGTTATTAGGCCACAAGAAAGTTAATAACAAAGTTTTTCCTTTTACTCACATACATTTCAAGGGTTTCATCTTTATCTGAGAATCTAGGATCCTGACATAAGAGTCTGAGTAGTAGATGTAACTCTAAGCCTTTGTTTGTGTTAGACTTCTTCATTTCATCTCTCCACGTGATTTCTCTGCATTCTCATAAAACCACCTTTCTTTGGGGATTCCATCACCCCCCCTTAACTAGTATTATTCCTCTCTCCTTACCACTGATGAGGTATCAATAACTTGTTCAAGTTCTCATTTCTACACAGGCATGGGGAATGCCAAGAGCAAATGTGGAATTTGTTACGCTTGCCAGTTGCATTGTTTGAAAGTTTCTAAATCCTTTTTCCACAAATTCATTTTATGCATAACCTACAATCGATTCCATTCTATGAGACCATGCTCAACACTCAGACGCCTTCCAACAGCTGAGCCATGCTCTAGATTTCCCTCCTCCGATCTTGTCCAACCTCTTCTCTTTCACCCTGTGTGCCTTCATTCTCCTACTTCTCTATTCTTTCTCCTCACACCTTTTAACTCCTCCCTCTCTCCCTACGCATCCTCTCTTTCTAATCTTCTCCTCATGTTCTCTTTTATTCCTCTCTTGCGCAATTTCTCCCCTTCTTCTACTCCCATGCGCCCTTCCTCTCCTGTTCTTCTCCCTTCTCTCTATTATTTTGCATACAATTCTTCTTCATAAAGTATTCTCCAGCCTATGTTACTCTCATCCTGAGGGAAAAATATGTCACAAACTACCTAAGAAGGTGTCTTTATGGAGATTGCGGTCAAACTCACCTATGTGAGCTATCCATCCTCTCCATACTATCAAGTCTTTTTTCCTTCAGAATAAGGGACACCATTCCTTTTAATTGCATGAATTCTCTGGCCCACATCCTCTTCTTTCCTGCTACACCATTTCTTATTTAATGGTGTTTGTCTCTTGCATTTAATCTATTTCCAAATTCCCTGCTTTCTTCTCTAACAACTGCATTGATTCTCCCTCATGTTACAATTAAATGTCCTCCATTTATTTATTTTTTGACCACATGATGATCGATGTCAAGGGGTCTTTTATGGGGATGTGACATATATATACATACATATACATATATACACACATACACATGCATATACACATACACATACACATACAAATACATTTATGTATATATATATCTAAATTTTTTAAAATATATAGGTATGTAATCTGTTTCTTATAGGCAACCTCTAAATATCTCATTTCTTGTCATGGTTCCATTACCATTGCAGTTTCCATTTCTTGTTTCTGATAATATAGTAGATACACTTATCTCATTGCATGTTGAAAATGAAAATGTTGAGAGGCAAGATCGATGAAGCTTCAAAGATGTTCATGAGCTTGGATGCTAGAGGCCTTGAGTTAGATACAACCACTTACAAATATATGCTTGTTCTTTATACTCGATCTTGGTTGATCAGGGAGGCACAAGAAATATTTTGAATTACTTAAAAAAGAAAAGGGGTGGGCGAATGTATGGTCATTTTCCTTGATATTTTCCTTCAATAAAACAATGAAGAGATACGATAAAGCCATTGAAATTTCAAAAGAAATGTTGGATTCAAGGTTTCTTACTAGTATCTTGTCTTTTAATGATGCCATTGACCTCTATGTTGAAGAAGGGAGACTAAGAGAAGTAGCTAAATATTTATCCCTTCTTATCCTTCTCTTCGTCTCATGCGTAATAGAGAATTTTCATTCTAAATGTCATTATATTTTTATAGTCTTCATCTTTCATTTTCATTCTAAAAGTTATTATTTTTATAGTCTTCATCTTTTAGTAGTAAAATTTGTCATGCCTCACTATACTTAAATGATAGTATTTTGAACTAGTTCTTTTATTTTTGAAGAGCATGATAGGTTATTTATATTCTCCTACCTTGTGTACATAAATAAAATTTACATTGGAATAGAATAATTTCTTTGTACTCAAAATGTCATGCAGGAAAAATTACTCACTGTTTGTTTAGAATGAGTCACATTTTTCATAGTAAAAAATATTAATATTTCTTATGTATATTCTAGATTAAATGTTATATAAATTCATTTTCATATACATGAATTGAAAAGAACAAAAAAAAATACTATAATAACACAAAAATAAAATGTACTATTAACACTAATAATTATAAATTTAATAAATGTAATATAAATATAAATATAAAATAATTTAAATACAATGTAATATTATATTAGTAGAACTTAAGCTAATATAATATTTTATTGTAGAAAAACAATATACTATAATAATATAATTAATGTAATAATAAATTACAATTAAAATATTATATAATATTATATATAATCTAAATTTTTATAGTTAAAATATAATATTAATAAAAATAGTTATATTATATAAAAAATAATTATATATTAATATTAAAAATATTATAAAGATATTATAAATATGAAATAAAACAAAAACCAAATCAAATGATAACATAATATAATCCAGCCCACATCAGAATCAACTACGTATTCCTTCGTATTTCCGAGCTGGTTGCGTTGCTGCGATTCCATCCGTTGTAAACCCTAAAAACACCACAGGGAAAGGAAGGAATGATCCGACAGCCTGCCACGTGGTATGAAGGGACACAGCCCATCCTACGGATTTCATTTCTTCACCAATCCAGCCCACCCAACTCCTCTTCATTCGCATTCAGCGCAAGGAAAAAGCACCCAATCACGCTGGTGGCAATCTTCACGTCCATACTCAAAAATAGCAGGGAAAATATGCCTATTTAAGCTCTGTTTGAGTAGCCCTACTGAGATATACTAGCAGCAGAAGCATTTGTAGAAGCAGAAGCATTTGTAGGAGCAGCTATGGAGAGGTCAAAGAAGCGCAGCAGGGATTTTGGGATTGAAAATGACTTTACAGTAGAAGAAATGGAAGCAGCAGATGCCCTGTTAAGGCTTTGTCATTTGGGGTTCTTTTTGGCCCAGTGGGCAGTCAAAAGGAGGCGGTCTGCTATAGACAGAGGTGGCGGCGTCATTACACAACAATCCAAACTGGCCAACAGAAGTCCCTTGACGCCGCTTGGCTTATTCTGGAGCGAAAGTGATGAGTTTCAAGAGAGGGCAGGTGGGCTGCCGCCGTCTTCAAAGGTAAGCGAGTCTTTATGATTTGCTAGTTTTTGCAATGGGGTTGCTCGATTTTTGTTTATTTTTTGGTTTATGATGATAATGGCTTGTGGGTGATTTGAGTTGTTTATAACGGGTATAGGGTGTTGTCTGAATTGCATGTTTTCTAGTCTTCTTCAAAAGTTTGTGAATTAGCCTTAAGTCATCTTTAAGATATTGGGTCCGAGATTTTTCTTCCTTTTTGAGTTGGGTTTGTGTTTTTACTTAGTTTTTTGAATTGGGTTTGAGATTTTTCGTAGTTTTTGAGTTGGGTTTGAAATTCTGCAGGATATGAGTGTAAAAAATGTATCTCGGAGAAGGCTACCTAAGAAAAAGGTTGGTATCCATATCCCCAATACTCTGCAACCCTTTTCCTCCCAAGCCGCAGTTCCAATGACGGTATCACTTTTGATGGAAAACATTAGGAATATTGCCATATGTTTTGACTGTGCTCGTGTATGAATTTGTGTTATTGAATACTGAAAATGATTGTATTGTTTTCTTGAGTATGAACTCGGAAAATGATTGTATTGTTTTTTTATGTCCCTACATGTGTTCATGTGCATGTGGTTGTGCGGGTGTCTATAGGGTGTATGCCATATTGATTGACGAAAGAAAGAAGCATATAAAATGCACAATAATTAGCAACTGCCTGATTTGTTAGATATGGAGCAAAGCTAATACATGCAATGCGTTATGTCTTTGCTCTGGCATGGGTTTGTGTGTTTGCTTGCGGTTATTGGAATGCGATAGCTATGAACGAAATTAACTCAAGTAATCATCCCAATCCTTGCTATTACCATCTGTGAGCACGACTTGATTGCAAGCCATGCGGATAGAGCAGTTATACTCTATTGTTGTAGAGATACATGGATAGAGCAGGTATGTGCTATTCTCTAGAGATACATTTGGACCCTTTAAACTCCACAGTTTGCATGTGATATATCCTTGCTCTAGATCATAATCTACCTATGTGCACAATTTACAGACATGGGCACTGCTTTAAGCATGTATATCAATATGTATTGGAGGTAAATGTATATAGCTATATTTCACAGGCACTTTTTCCACCCATTTTCTGAGGGAATGTATTTTCTAATGATGGATCGTGTAGTATGATCTGAAATGTTGTTTTTCCTTAAAATCATCATAATTTAATCCAGATAAATTGTTAAAATCATTATAAAATGTAGAAATATAATATTTTATGAATATATATACTTGTTTACATATATACTATATATTAATAAATGAGTATATACATCCCCAACACACCTTTATGTTTGAATATATATGTATGCACAGACATATTTCTAGATATGTGCATATATGTCTGCCTCTGGCTGTATATATATATATGAACTTCTGAGTGAGAAAATACACATTTTTTGCAGCACTTTGCTTTCTTGTTTTTGCATGCACTTGCGTTTCCACATGTACATTTTTGTATGTAGAGACTTTTGTGTTCATGTGTGCATGAAATGTTCCTCTCTTGTTGGAAAGGTAAGAGATCTCGTACATGACTAACATATAGGTTTTGATGAATGCAGACACATAAGGAATTGCAAGAAATGGTGAACACACTCTCTTCAGAAAAGAGTAGATTGAAAGAGGTTGGCTTGTTTATCACTTGTTTCCACTTTATTTTAATTTTTAATTAATGTACCATCTCTTGGTGCATTCAAACGAACGATAGTCACTAGTTTTGATCAAAGGAAATGTTTCTCATGGGTATTATGTTTTGGATCAGGAGGAAGAGCAACTGATGAAAACCTATCAGGAGCTACGAGAGTGGAACCATCATTTAAAATCACAGGTACAGCCTGGCGTTTGACTGTCATTTTTGATAGTTTTGCTTTTGCAAAGAGTTGAGGAAATAAGGAATTACACTTTAACTGAGAGCTGGCTGCATGTGGCCTTTGCAGTTGGCAGCACACCGTAATCAAAGACCAGAGCAAAAGCTGCTCTCCACTCCCCAGCCAACATCATCTGACCATTTTGTTGGCCCACTGGCTTTAAGCAATGAACCTCTGCATGCTGGAGTGTGTGTGTATCCACATGAACTTGAAACTTCATCTGGGTCTGACAATGGGGACTCTTCAAGACTTACCAAGGATCCCTCGTGTTTTTTAGGCCTACCAGATTTGAACGCTCGTAGTGAAGCTATGTGTGATATAGTTACAAATGGCTTCAATGAAGAAATGATTCTTTCAAGGAACAAAGTTGCTGTTGCTGCTGAAGCAAGGAGGCGGCGAATAGAGCTTTCAAGAGTCAAATACGCCCGGACGCGTAAAGTTCGATCAAGGTGAGAAAGAAAATGCAAATTTTCAAGGAGGCGGCTCAAGTGCATCATCGGTAATGGGATATAAAAAAGGACCCAGAACAAGGCAGCAAAGCTAGAGGATGGAATAGCAGAGCTGTAAACAGCTAAAAAGGAATACAAAAGAGTAAATAATTGAATGAAAATTGAAGTAAACGGCTAAAAAGGAGTGAAAACCAGAGTAAATATTAAATAGCCTGCAAGGGCAGATTGCTGTATAGAGATTTCAAATGAAAGTTTGAAGGAATCTCACTCTGAAATAATTTAGGAAATGAAGTAAACATCCACACCATAAGTGCCACACAAGATGGCCAAAACAAAACCTAGTCCAGTAGGACCAATGGAAATCAAACTGGGTGTTTTATATTTAACTACCTACATAAATTATAAACTAAATTCTTCTTAGCGTAATATTTCCATTGGAAGGAAACAGGGCAAGCAAGATGCTGTTAATGAGGGGGAAAAATTGGTGTACAACTGACTGTACAAATCTTAAACATTACTTTTTTTGATAACTGTTTCAAAAATTAACATATTTTAATGCTATTATATCTTCGTGAAGTTTTATTGCAGGTTTCATTTAACATGCTCGGGGCGTCTGCTTAAACATTCTATTATCACATTTTTTTGAGAATTTATGTCAATGAGTTCGTGTCTTACCCATTCTTCATTTTGTTCATACATGTTTAATATATTTTGCTCTGATGTGATTTAATATTATCTATCTTTTTTATAAAATAGTATCATCAAAATTAATGTTAATATTTTTAAATTTAATTTAAATAATATGAATTGATATATATTTTAATTTTATATTTTGAAGTATTTATATTTTATAATCATTAAAATGATATTTAATAAATATATGCTACATGGTGATTTGAGTACATTTCTCATGTACAATTACTTACATATTTGACGAATCATTATAGTTTAAGTCTTTGTTTGCATGACTATTTTCTTTAAGATATCATTGTTTTCTAAATCTTATTTACTTTTATATTCACACAAACAAAATTAACTTGAATCTCTTGAAAGGTTTCCCCTTGTTACAAGCTTTGTGAGTCGAAATACAAATAAACACTTTATTTAAGAAAATAGTAAAACAAAGCATTCAACAATATTTATTTTACTTAAATGCAACATTCAATAAAAAAAAAAGTAATAATTATTTGTAAAGATAAAGATAAAGAAAATATGATAAAGTATTAGACATAAATTTTTTTTTTCTAAAATTTAGAAATTATAGTATAAAAAACTTTTCTAAATTTACTATTTCATATGAAAGTAACTTTCTAAATTTATATACTTCAAATTAAAAAATATTCAAGATTTTTTTAAAACAATAAATCCCTTCCAATTAAAAATATTATTTATAACAATAAAATACAAAAAATGTAAAATTACTACACATAACAAAGAGTTTATAAAAATAAGATATAAAAAAAAATGTAAATTTAGTACACATAAAAAGAAGTTTCAAAAACTTAAAAAATTAAGTATGAAAGAACTTTCCTAAATTTAGTATCATATAAAAGAAAATTTCTAAATTAATATACTTAAGATTATTTTTTATTTTATTTTATAAAGATAAGATTAAAAAAAAAAAAAACTACACAAAAAAAGTTTTAAAAAATTAGAAAGTTAAGTATAAAAGAACTTCCCTAAATTTACTATTACTTATAAAAAGAAGCATCTATTTAAAATTAGAAAATTAGGGAAAAAAAGAAATGTCCTAAATTTATTATTACACATAAAAATATGTTTCTAAATTAATATATGTAAATCTTAAAAATATTCAATAATTTTAAAAAGGAAAATTCATTCATATTCTTTTTATTCAAAATGAATATATATATATATATATATATATATATATATATATATATATATATATATATATATATATATATATATATATATATAACAACTTAAATATATAGTCTAAAATAAAGACTTTTTATAATAAGTGCACATGTAAAATCAATTTAAATTTGCAAAATTAAATACAAAGAAAATATAATCAATTTATTATTACCATGGTATATGGAAAATGGGGTTTGAATGAATGGTATCATATGACTTAGGACATAGAGCATACCCACTTTCGACCTACTACATTCAAGGGTAACCCTAGAGATCTCAATGCAAAAGAGAAAGAGATTTAGCAATAGGGTTGTCCTAGGGGCTAATTGAAAAGTAGTAAGGGGTTCACCACCAAGTAAGAACTTAGGAAGACAAATGAAATGCAAGATGCAACACTAAACCCCGATTCAATGCAATGACCTACAAAATGACCTAGAAATGTGTTTAAAATAAAACAAAAAGTTGCAAAATAGAATGTGTGCACCTGAGAATCTGCAAATTATTGGGAGGAGCTCTAAAACACTAGAAAATTTGATCCTTTGACCTATTGGGACTCATTCGCCATCCTGGGCAAATTAGTCCCAGATCTAGATTTTTTCACAAGAACTAATTTAAGGAAAAAGGGTATCTAAATCTGCAAACAGTTATGGAAAGCACCAAGGGGTTCACCACTAAGTAAGAACTTAGAAAGACAAATGAAATGCAAGATGCAACACTAAACCCTAATTCAATGCAATGACCTACAAAATGACCTAGAAATGTGTGTAAAACAAAACAAAAAGTTGCAAAACAGAATGTGTGGACCTGGGAATTTGGAAATTATTGGGAGGAGCTCTAAAACACTAGAAAATTTGACCCTTTGACCTATGGGGACTCATTCACCATCCTGGGCGAATCAGTCCCAGATCCAGATTTTTGCACAAGAACTAATTTAAGGAAAAAGGGTATCTAAATCTGCATATAGTTCTGGAAAGCACCTACAGTGGGACTCACTCACCACCCTTGACGAATTAGTCTCACTACACTTTTTTGAGAATTATTTAGATTTGCACTTTAACACCTACTCTTTTCTTCCCAGTTGGTTTCCAAATCCAAATCTAAGAAAATACCTATAAAACATAATATAGATTTTACTTGCTTATGGGGGGTTTACCTTGGTCAAACCCCTAGTTTGGTAATTAAACCTTGATGGAAATAATGGAACTTGAATGTAAATGTGAACATAAAACCTAGCCTTAAGTGTGTCTAAGAGTAAGAAATTTGAAACATGATGCAACTCTATTTTAATGTGTAAGAATGAGATACATAAATAGAAATTTGACAATGAATGACTCACTTTGAGAGATCCCTAATCACCCAAGTGAGCCTCAATAATGCTTGTACCTTCCTTAGGCTAAAATTAGAGTGATAATGGAGGATGGAACCACTTAGGAAACAAGTCCTTAGGCCCTACTTGATGGCTAGTTGCATCTCCCCAACCTAGAATCCATTATGATTCACCATAGACAACCATGATCAACCCTTGACAATGCTAGATCTTGAATGAAATTGAGCTTGGAGATTTGCAAAAACACTTTAATATTGCTCCAAGAATTCAACTTTACTTGCTTTTGAAACTTGAATACTCTTGTGAGAGAATAATCAAAGATTCTTGATGCTTGTCTCTTGAATTTTCTCTTAAAAATGTTTGCTTGAATTGCCTAGATGATAAAAATGACTTAGAAACTTGCTTATATAGGCATTAACTCCTAATTTATTGTTATTTAGATCTCAAAGGCCAACATCCACCAAAAATTTGAATTAAAAATGTGATTTTCCTACTCAAAACTCAAAAATACCCAAAATTGGACTCATTTGCCCAAGGTGGCGAATGAGTCCCACCCTAGCTTTTTGAGGTGGGTTTTCAGGATTTTTGATGTTTTAAATGATTTTGTCAGGTTTTTAACTGAAATAAACCTCGATATCTAAAATAATGGGTCTTAGGGGCCTATTAATGATGATTTAAAGGGAAATTAATGCAAAGGTACCCAAAATGGGTCTAAATTAGGCAAGGAATTGTACTATCTCCAAAAAGGGAGTACAATTTTAGTTGCCATATTTAGCCCCCACTTTAGTGCCCATATGAATCTATGTGTATATGAAAGCTAAATGAGTATAAACAATATACTTTATTTCATAAAAGGATACTCATACAGAAGAATGAAGCCCCTAGTGTCGCTATCTGGAAAACCACAACGTTAGGAACTGCATCCTGCAACACAAATTCTTTAGTCAGTAAAAAATCCTCCGATCTAATTTTTTCTAGAAATCAAATTTGAGGGTAGATGTATGCCCCCCTTGTCCTCTTGCTTTATAGAGGTGGAATCAAGGTAGTAGTCTAACCACATCGAATAATGTAGGTCATATCATAGGGTATTTCCAAGTACCATACCACATGATGATAGAAATTTGACGAGGATAAGGGTGAAATCACAATTCTAATGCAACAAATGGAATAAAAAATGGAGCTCTCTAGCACCCATTATGTTGATTTGAATGAAAGGCACCTTTTAACCTTAATATAGTAAAAACCCTAATTTTAACTTATATAAGAGTAAAAAGTGAAGTGAATTCTAACTATTATGTCATTTACCTTCTTGTAGCTTGAGTGTGGTGAAGAGTAGTGAAGATGTCGAGCCAATGAGACTATGAGCCTGGAAGAATGGACGTCCTACAAGATCAAGTGGCCCACGATGAGCACTATCATCAAGTGAGTTGATTTTTTTTCCTTAGCTTTGTCCTTATGCATTTATTTTATGATTTCTATGCATTTATAGGTTAATTTAGGACCCTGGAAAAAAGTTCATAAAGCATCCCTTTTTTTCGCAAAGTATCCCCTTATTTTGCAAAGTGTCTCATTTCTTTGTGAAGTGCCCCAAAAGGGGTCTAAAGTGTTTAGGACCTTTAGGAGAGTACACTAGAACAACTTTAAGTACACTTTTTTGATTGTTGATGTAAGGATTTAAGCTTTTAGAGTGCTTATAGGAGATTTTTTTTTCTTTTTTGTTAGATTCATACTCATTTTCGACAGTGTTTGGGTGGTAGATAGATCAAATACCTCCAAGATATAGCTCATACTCTTTGAGTAGAGCAGATAGAGATCCTACAGACTATGGGATTATATTTGGCGTACCTCATGCTGCCCATGAGGTACCACGATCCAATGTTGATGGCATTAGTAGAGCGATGGGACGCCGATACATGCACGTCTCATCTTCCTACCAGCGAGATGACCATTATGCTAGAGGATGTACACCGTATAATCCAAGTTTTGATTTAGGGTGAGAGGGTACGTTTCTGAGTAGAGCGGTCATTCTAGGAGATGAAATATGATATGTAGTACTATTTTGGAGGTCTAGTGCATGGTGGTATGGTAAGGCCATGGATTGATTTAGCGATGTTGCTATACTCACAGGCCCCCAATGGTTGCACAAATTATGATTTTCACAATGTAACTAGTACTCGTCCCCGACGGCTAAGGAGCACACCTAGAGGTAGGAATAGTACACATGATTGAAGAGATGGAATAGCACAAGACTGTGTATGCCTGGGGGTGCAACATCCTAGTGCATCTATTTTATGATCTTGAACAATTTACATTTTGGGAGGTTGATAGCATGGTACACTATACATTGTTGTAGGTGTGGTGCCTAGAGCATATCACATGTACTAGACTGATTGGGTTTCCATGGGCGATAGCCCTAGGGTATCCTCGAGCCTTCAACTATCCTATACAACAGTTTTGGAAGTATGGTGACTTACATTTTTGGAGAGTCTAGTTTGACTGATTGGACGAGGATGAGATCCTATGGAGACCTTACCAACTTGTGCTACAATGGCTAGATGAGACTTGGCAGATGAGGAGGTTGCAGATGGATAGGTTCTTAATTGGAAAACATGATTAATCATAGTATGGAATTTCTACTATGATCATGACATGTGATAGTTTGGATAGGTTTCGATAGCACACAAGGCATGGCCAATTTTTAGGAGATGAGTACGGAGTGCTAGGAGACCCGGTGATTCTAGATGGTTCACTATCGAGGATGTTGTCTACAGTGACTTCGAGTGTTTAGATCATGATATGCCTCCTATCTCTGATGTTGATTATGTTGGTACCACAGATGCCTATGAGGAGTGGTGCATATTATCATGACTGACTCCCATATTCCTGATGGAAAATCCAATAGGTGATGCAGGGCCACTCCTAGATCAACGAGATGAGGAGGACAAGGATGAGGAGACATGCTATAGGGCTATAGACATATTTATAGATGTGATAGATGAGGAGTATGATGAGGATGCAAATCCTAAATATGATGGTCATGAGGGGGATGAGGATGAGGACGAGGAGGAGTAGTAGTGGATAACTGATGGCGGTGAGGCAGTAGATGAGGATCCATTGGGCCACGAGTGGGGAGAGCCATCTACCATTCATGGGTGATCCCATAGTAGTGGTTTACAATTTTTGGCCAAACTGGACACTGAAATTATTATTTTTAACTAAATCTTCACATTTGGGCACCTATAGCGGCTAAACTGTGAGGAATTTGAAGATGGTGCAAACTAGAGTCTCATCAAATTTTGTTTGTAGATTCTAAAAATATTTTTTTCAAAATTTTTGGAATCAAATTTCACTTCTTTTCCATCTCCCACGAAAATTGATTTTTTTAAAAACAACATTTTAAAGAAGTGGCCATCATTATAATATAACTTTTTCCATGAAGGATAAAATTCTAATTCTTTCAGATTTAGATTTGTAACTCTGATATCTAGTGCTTCCACTTGGTTAGATAGTTTTTATTGATTATTTTTTCCTTAATCAAGTTTCAAAGTCAAATGAATTACAATTCAGACACAACGTGACCGTATAACGCATAAATTTTTTTGTATATGTCAACATTGAATTTAATTTTTTTTGTTGGATCAAGGACTTGAATATCTAGTGCACTCATATTTTTCATTTTTTTTTTTGATAATCTTCTATTTTTCCACATGTGAAGAACAAAGAAATTCATTTTCGATGAAAAACCTATGTTTAATAAAACTTAAAAAACAAATACATAACAAAACCAAAACATATTAAAATTATATTCATTGGATAGCTTGTTCTGAGGAATACCATAATCATTTGAAATAAATTTTAAATGAATTCATTTGATTCCCCAAAAGCTAAATCAAAAGTGATTTTTTGTCAGCATTTTGATAGGTTTAAAGGAGACGCATTTATAGGTATGGTTTAAAACTAGCAAGGTTCTATCCAAGGGGGTTTGATCTAAGGTGATTTGATCAAACCCTCTTCAATTGGAATCCTTAAAATGGAACTTTTTAAGCCTTAAATCATTATATTTTCTAAAAATATGTGATTTCAGCTAAAATTCGTTCCTCTTAGGAATTGTAAACCACTATTATGACAGCACCCTCTGAATGTTACTAGATCACGATTAGCAGCTGTAGTAGGCACCGTCACCCATAGCCATGGAGAGGCTAGCACATCCTCCATGCCCCCTGCACACGACAAGGTTGTCTTCCCATAGCTTGCCAAAGAGCTTGGTGATGATATTTTATTTACTACTATGCTTTATGCTCATGCCCATGTTTTAATTTTATGTATAAATATATATCATGATGTGTACTAATTATATTTATGGTTTCTATCTTGTAGGATCTATGAGAGATCTTCAAGATCTATATTGTTAGATGGTTGAAGAGATAGTGCCCCCATTAGCTTACGAGACTTGGCCATTGATATAGACTATGTTCCCTCACCCATCATGGAGTGAGATCTAGAGTTGTTTGAGTCATACATCACACTATGAGAAATGTATGAGAGTCTTAGGAGGTGTGTCCACTAGTCCAAGGCTGCCCAAGATGCCCAGTCATCTCGAACCTCAGTAGAGTTTGAGAGACTACAGTCGAAGGTAGCCAAACTTTAGGCGAAGAGAGATCAAATAGTAGGGGAGCATCAAGAGGCCCTTGGACATGTGCAGGGTTTATGGTTTTCTCTTAATGCACTCAGTGGCTTGCTATCATGATCACATACCACCATCTCCCAATGGATCACCTCTACACAGATGCGAGCACCAGATCCTGAGGGATCTAGTAGTCATAGACCTCATTATCATTGTATATATTTATGTCAACATGTACACAAAAAATTGATATATATATATATATGCACCTTAGATGTTTCATTACTTGTTTTGCTGTAGAAAAAAGGACCTTTTCTTGACATAAGATTAAGAGGACTTAATGAAGCCTTGATCTAGGTGTTGTGAGGCATATTATGCATCCACACTAGGTCTTGGACGTCTAGAAATTAATAAAATGTGTTTATTGATGTCTTGTAAGGGTGTTGTAGAGTCTTGTAAAGGACTTCCATGCTTTTCTAGATCTAATGAACCTATTTCTCCTTAATTCAAAAAATTATAAAACATATTTAATTACATCATCACATTAATTTAGAAGGCTTGTAAAGTAATTTAATGTTAAACTAGTGTTGTAGTATGTTTTACACATTCACATTGGTTCCTGTGCCTTTCTAGGTTGTGTGGACCTCATTTTAGTGTTGTAAAGTGTACTTAATCACACTTTCACATTGAATTTTGTGTCCCAAGCCCTATTTTACATTTACATCATCATTAATAGGTCCCTAATGACCCATATTGTGTATCCTGAGGCATAATTTGATCAAATAATCGACATAGTCATCATATAAGCATAATTTTCTTACTTCTCAACATTCTAGCTAGCAAAAATGACCCCTGTGGGACCCATTCACAATTAGTGGTGAATTAGTCCCATCTAGGTGGGACCCATTTTCCATTAGTGGTGAATGAGTCCCATTTTGAGTCATATTTGGGGTTTGAGTGGGAAAAATTAGGTTTTAACTTAAATTTTTCTTAATGTCGGCCTGTGATGAGGTATTAACAAGTAAATAAGATGAAATGCAAATAAATACAACCTTATAAGCCCTAATTTACATATATCATGCTCATTATTACATCTCTCATCATTGTTTCATCATCTATCTTCTCATTCAAGTCAAGCAACCTAGGGTTTCTTCATCTAGATTACTCCCTAAGACATTCAAGTGCTATGTCTTCATGTTTTGCTATAGAAATAAAGGATCAAACATCATGGAAAGGTAATCAATTCCATTTTTCATGTTTCATTCTATTCTTTCATCATTTTGGTTTAATTACCTAAATGGGGTTTGACCAAGGCAAACCCCCATGCCCTAACATTCAACATTTCATCTTCTTGTCTTGTGTGTTTGCAGATCCAGGACTCTTGGAAGCTTAGGAATTATTGAAGATTATATTTCAAAGTCATTCAAGTCATCTCTTAATCATTGAATTCAAAATATCAACAAAAAGTCACTTTTAGGCCCAAATACGACAGTTTCAGAAGTTGACACTTGTAGGAAGCCGAAGTGTAGACTGAAAGCTCCAAAATCAACCTTTGAATATTTAGAAATTCAAAAGTGGACTGATTCACCATGGGTGGTGAATGAGTCCCACTCCAAGGTCAGTTTTTGATTTTTTGCATTTCTGGATACCCTTTTGTCCAAAACAGGCTCTGGTTTAGTTTTATAGAACTGTGACTGATTCACCCAGAATGGTGAATGAGTCCCACCAGGCCTAAATTTCAGCATCAACAGCATTTAAGAAGAAATTTCTAGTCTCATCCACATTCCAAGTGCACACTTTTAGTTTGGTTCAGTTCTCTTAAGTTTTGCATTCATTCCTTGTTCATTGTTGCATTACACAATGTGTTTTCAAAAATAGCTTAAATTGCACTTTTGCATTCATTTTAGATCATCTTAATTAGTCAATTACATTTAGTTAAGTTCATTTAAATCATATCACATTGCATACATCCTAATTTGAGTGTTACATAAGCATATTTGTATCTAATCTCTCTCCTTTTTAGGTGAAAACCCTATGAGTTAGAGAGTCCATTGTGTCCAAAAATCTATCACACTTGTGTTTATGTGTTTAATGTTAAATGGAAATGTGATTGATTAAATAATATTTGTAAGAATATTTAATGGATGTCTTCATGATTTAACATGTTTTATGTGATCTAATTAAAACTTGTTCTAGTTTCTCTTAGATGCAACATTGTAATTAAGTTGTTATACTAAATTAAATGCACCTATGATCTAATAAAATAAAATTAAATGCATATAAGGATCTAATCAAGCAAAAAATACAAGATTATCTTGAATAACATTAAATCTAAAGTAATCATTTAAAATTTAATTTAAATAATTACCTTAGTGTTTGAAACACACAAATAATTGTTTGTCAAGAATGAAGCAATGTGAAAGCACATAGACTGTCATCTACTAACTCTAACATCACTACTTTATCATCCACACTATTCAATATCATTAGATATAGTACTGGTGTAGATGTGGGGCATTTATAGGTTCTTTAAGAGGTTTACCATCCAATTTTGTTAACATGTATATACTAAACCCATAGCTTACATTAATTATATAAGGTCCTAACCAATTAGGGCTGAACTTTCCTTTATCACTTGGGTTGACATTGATAATATTACATTGGTTCACACATAACACAAAATCGCCTATATTAAATACACAATGGGTGACTTTGTCATTGTAGCTATGGTTCCTTCTCTTACAATAATCCTAAAGGTGCTCAAGAGAGTTGATGCACTATTCATTGAGCATTTCAAGATGATGCAATCGTTGTTCCTTATAATTGTTGTCATCAATAAGTTCTTAAAGAGAAATACTTAATATAGGAATCTCTAACTCCAAGGGAATTATTGCCTCAGTACCATAGACAAGGTTATAAGGTGTATTCCCTGTGGATACTCTACATTCATTCGATAGGCCCATAGTGCATATGTTAATTGCGTGTGCCAATCCTTATTATGTTTTTTAATTATTTTCTTTAAGATTTTTTCAAGGGTTTTATTAGTTGATTCGGCTTGATTGTTAGATTGCGGATAGTATGGTGTTGAAAAGAGATGTTGTATGTTAAATGTTTCTAAGAACTTCTTCACATCATTATTCTTAAATGGTGTATCATTATCGGAAACTAATGTTGAAGGAAGTCCAAAGCAAGCAACAATGTGTTCCAATATGAAATGACATATTGCGTCAGCAATTTTTAAGTGAAGGGGAATCACTTCTACCCATTTTGTGAAGTATTCTATTGGACGGTGATTATGAATGTATGTCTAGTGGAGGAAGGTGGTGATATTTTTCCAATGATGTCCAAACCCTAAACCACAAAGGGCCAAATTGGGACTTGAGATTGAATCTCAGAGGCAAGAGTGTGAATCAAATTGCTATGTTCTTGACATTTCTGACACTTTTTTACATATGAAAAGAAATCTTGTTCCCTATGTATCCAATAGTATCCTATGCAGATAAATTTTTGAACTAATGATTTTCCTCCAAAATGACCACCACAAGCACCTGAATGAGCTTGTTTAAGTGTTGTGGGTATTTCAGAGTTTTTTAGGCAACTAAGTAAGAGACCATCAAATGATCTTTGATACAATACAACAACAATAATTATATACTTAGATGAAAGTCTTCGTCGATGGGCTCTGATGTTCTTTGCTATTGGCTCAGGAAAGGTACCATCTTTTAAGTAGTTGAATATCATATCATACCATTCACTTGAGTCTTCCATGGTTGTGGCTAATACTTTGTCTGATTTGTCTTCGATTGATGGTTTCATGATTGTATGCATAATAAATGTGAAATATTTTGAAGGATCTTTAGGAGATATAAGAGAAGCCACGCTTGCCATTGCATCTACATGTTGATTATCTTTTCGAGGGATGTTGTTAATGGTAAATGATTCAAACTTCTCTAACAAAGTCATTGTAAGATGGACTTGTATTTTGATAGTTTGTCATGCTTTTCTTGATATGTTCCATTTATTTGTTTAATTATTAATTGTGAATCATGAAATATCTTGATGTCTTTTGCACCCATGATTAAAGTGGCATGCAATCCAGCGTGCAAAACTTCATACTTGACAATGTTGTTTGTACATAGGAAGTTTAACTGGTACGATAATGGAATAGGGCCTCCCACAGGCGGTGTTATTATAACCCTTACACCAGAGCCAATTCTACACTTAGATTCGTTGAAATATAATTCCCATGTATTATCTTCAATTGTCAACACATTGTCATTGGGGAAAGAGTCATTACTATGTAATACTAAAGGAGAAGGGGAATCGGCTAGTTGGTTGGTCAAGGCTTGGCCCTTAATTACTTTTTGTGAAACAAATTTAAGGTCAAACTCAGTTAACAACATTACCCACTTAGCTAAGCATCTTGATAAGTTTATTTTTGTGAAGAGATGTCTTAAAGGACTGTAAATTTTTTCCATCACTTAATTTCAGCATTCAGTAAGTAATGTCGCAACATACTAGTAGTGAATACAAGAGACAAACATTGTTTCTCTAACATTGTGTATCACTTCTCATAATCAATCAAGGTTTAACTAATATAATAAATGGGATGTTCTTTATCATTTTCATCTTTTTGAGCCAACAATGCTACAAGAGCATGGCTTGATGCTGCTGTATATAAGATGAATGGTTTGTTTTGCATAGTGGGTTGTAAAACAGGTGGAGTGTCAAGATATTCTTTCAAACTCTCAAAAGCCTATTTACAATCCTTATTCCAATCAAAATGCACGCCTTTCTTGAGAAGATTTGTAAATGGTAATGTTTGATCTACTAAAGATGTCACAAAATGATGAATATCTTGAATTCTTCCTTGTAAGTGTGTAATTGAGAGATGTTTCTAGGAGGTGGCATGTTAACTATAACATCAATTTTCTTTGTCTCCACCTCGATGCCTCTATGAGATACGATAAACCCTAGAAGATTTTTGCTATCTACACCAAAGACACACTTTTGAATTCAATCTCATGTTGTATTTTCTCATTTGTTCAAATATTTTTCGAAGGACATTTACATTGTCTCATCTTGTTAAAGATTTTGTTGGGATATCATCAATGTAATCTTCCAAAATATTGTGTATGTAATCATAAAATATCAATGTCATTGCTCGTTGATATGTTGCACCTACATGACTTCAACCCAAAAGGCATCATTACCCAACAAAATTTTCCCCAAGTTATTGTAAATGTTTTCTTATATTGATCTTGAGGCTTGATAAAGATTTGATTGTACCCAAAAAATCCATCCATGAATGGAAACAAAGCATGTCCCGTAGTCGAGCCTACTATCATATTGATAATTGGAAGGGGAAAGTCATCTTTTAAAGATGGTTTCTTCAAATCACGAAAGTCCGTACACATCGTAATATGATTATCTGGTTTTGTGATTGCAACAATGTTTGAGATCCAAGGAGAATAATCTATAGGTCTGATAAAACCAACTTCAAGGATCTTTTCAATCTTGGCCTTAAGTAGTAAGCTATTTTAGGGTTCATTTTCTAAATCTTTTGTCTAATGGGCTTAGCAGTTTCAACAAGGACTATATTGTGTGTTACAATCTTAGGGTCAATTCCCGACATGTTTGAATAAGTCCAAGAAAAAAGTTTGGGAAATTCATGAAGTAAAGTTGCATGGTCTTCTTGTTCTTCATCATTGATGAAATTTCCTATCTTGATCACCTTGTCTTTATTGTTAACATACATTTGTATGTCCACAATATCTCCTAATGGAAGCACATTTTGTTTCAGAAATTCAAGGTTGTATTCTTCCTTGTTCATGTCAATGTCATTACTTTCTTCTTTTGCATCTTTTTGCTTGGTACTAATCATAACACATGTAAGCCATCTCTTTTTAGGAGTAAATGGTTTGTCATAAACCCCTAACATTTCTTTCAAAGCTTCATCATCTTTGAAAAACTCCAATGATTCTTCACAAGTTGTATCAATCAATTATGGATGCTTCAAGGTGAGAGTTGTTTTAGGATTACACATGATGGTGTTGACATTTAACGAGGGTCTCTTCATTGCTTGCGTAATCTTAGAAGGGAAATATCCCAAACCACTTTTTGTCTCTTGCATGTTAGGTTCTACCGGAACATAGATGCCTTGGTCTTTCTTAACACATCCTTTTCCACTACAAGCCATTTGTTTCATAAGTTCATAACCTCTCCCATAAAATATTTCCATTTCTTTCGGGTTTGGTGGCTGTTGATAATCTATCTCATCAAAGTTCCTTGTATAGCTTGTGTCTTCTTCAAGAGTGGATGAGGTAGACGCTTGTGATTTTTCCTCTTAATTTTTTGTTGACATTACCATTGGTTGTTTTTTCTTCTCATCTTCTTTATTTATGATTATGTACTCTCCCATAAATGAGGGTGTGAATTGCAAAGAACCAATCATCATCCAATAATTTTGACACTATTTCTGTATCTTTCTTCTTCTCCTTCATAGGTTCTATGTTTGATGTTAGAATTAATGTGCTTAGGGGATTTTTTGTTCCTTTTTCAACTTGTAAGCAGCTCGCAAGCTGGGGGTCTATTTCAACTTGGTATGCCTTGTTGTTATAGATATATTTCATGATATGATGAAGGGTCGAAGGCACTGCATGCATCTCATGAATCCAAGGTCTTTCTAAAAGAAGATTGTATGAAATTTTATGAGGCATAACATGAATAGGAGTTTGTAAGGTGGCCTTTCCAACTATAATAGGTAAAGTAATCACACTGAGTGGTTGCTTACCTACATTGTCAAATCCTCAAATCGATAATGAATCAGGTTCCATTTTTTATTTTTCCATGCACAATCTATCTAAAAGTTTCACACTGCACACATTATGGGATGAGCCATTATCAACAAGGGTCCTTTTTATGCCTGTTTTGTTGAACTTGGCTATTATCATGAAGGCATCATGCCTTTTTCTCATCTCCAAGGGAGGGAGCTCATGTTGGGGAAAGATAATGTCTACATTAACTATATTATTCCTTGTATTAGAGTTTCCACATCGTTTGTGTTTGTATTAGGAGGGATCACAACTTGTTGTAAGGCTATTTGAAGCATTGTGTGATAATTGGGTGAATTCTAAATTAGGTCCCATAGGGATATTTTTGCAGGAGTATTCTTAAGTTGTTCAACAAGATCTTACTCCTTCCCACTATGTGAAGGAAAATGAGGAGCACTAGGAAAAATGGGATTAGGCAAAGGTAAGGCTGTCAGAGTTGGTTGTTTTGGTTGCAGATTGTTTTGAGTTTTGTATGTATGAGCAATGGTATTATTACTTGATTTCTACAAAACATTGTTCTTAGGTGGTTCAAGAGTGTAAAGAGGTTTGTGTGAAGGTATGAATAAAGGATAAATTAAGGTTGAATCATATTAATGTCTCCTATTTTTGGTCCATCATAACAAGCCTTAGTGGATGGACTTTTTGAGATGAAGTCCTCAAGGGCTTCATGTCTAGCATTTCAAAGTCATCACTACTAAAAGGCTTGAGGATAAGGTTAACTTGGAAAGAGATGTTTAGGGTATTAGGTATTCTGAAAAGGGGAAATAAAATCTTGTGTTGTCTGATTTGGGATTCAAGAATCCCACTTGTACAAAATGACTATAGATATTTTGGGTGATACATATCACATAGAGTTTTAATGGTTTGGTAATTCTCAAGGGAGGCTGATTCAATTATTTTCCAATTTTTTTGGATAGCTTTGAGACATATAGATTGAAGGTTAGAAATCCCATATATAGATTTTATTCCAAGACCTGACATAACACACATGGTGTAAGTGTTGTGATCGAAAAAATGTGTAGATTTTAGTTTCGACTCATGGCAGTAAAGATGTTATAAGTGATCCAATAATCATGGGATTAATGAAAAAGAGACCATTCTGAATGCATGTACTAACAAGTAGACACTCAAAGTTGATATAGTAGGATGTTGAGGATCCCTTAACTCAGACCTAGGCCAACAAGATGTTTCATTCGTAGGATTAGGCCAATGTAGTCATAGTGATTGCTAACTTAGAGGTTGTCTAGGGTTAGGGGTCTGGCCTCAAGTATTGTGCTTTCCATGGATGATGCATTTGAGATTAAAAAATCCTTTTGAACTTTATTCTTGGGTATGTGCAAGATCATCATGGAAAAAACAGGCCCTTAAGTGGCAAAAAATTCAGAAAAATCAAAGTTAGGAAACTTGACATAAAAATTTGAATAAGTTATCTATATTATTTCAAAAATATGTAAGAATAGAATCTATAGAAAATTGAATGTAGTTTCTAAACTACTAGGTTTATTTAAAAAAAAAATCTATTTGGTGAAAATTTGAAATTTCAATGAGTACTTAAATTGTGGGAAAAATAAGAAGCAGGTGTCTCCGGACCACCCTAAACCACAATAAAATGATAATATTTTTATAATATTTTAGATATAAGGAGAGACTCATTTCTAGATGTACGATATTTTTTGTAATTTTTTCCAAGCAAATAATTAATTATGATTTTTTTACAACTTTTAAAAAATATTTAAAAATCTTATGTCTACCACCTTAACTTGGTCAAAACTTCATGAAATTAATTTTTTTATTTTTTAATCCTATAGTATGAAGCATAGAATGTGATGCATTTTTTGATTCAAAAAATGTGATACCATTTGAAAGCTATAGATGTTTTTCAATCAACCTATCGACAGACTTTAGTCATAATTCAAATAGAAAATGAATAATAATTATTTATTAAATTCAAAGTAAAACATAATTTATATTGGTGGAAAGCTAAGAATATCCTTTAAAAACCCTTTTCATTTCATCAATTTTGGGTAAAAAAAGTCGTCAGCCACATACCCTACAAATACCCATCATATTGCCACTTTTTGGCCCATCATGATCCTGCACATACCCGCTTATGAACCTTCATCTGGATTTGGTTTTTTAGTTAATGCCAAGCATGGTGGAATTTGTGTATCTACTAAAATCATTGCTTCCAAACCTTGCCATATTTCTTCTTGATCTCCAAATAGGCATACTTCTTGTTGATCTATGCCTTGATTGGCTAGAAAATATGTAGCTTTATTTTCTTCCTGATATATGTGCTTGATTGAGTGTACCAATACCTCTTGCATTAATTATTTTATTTGGGTTACTTTAGACTATAGATGCTAGTGGCCAATATTTCCATTTGTGATTACATTAATACATACTGTTGAATCACATTCTAATTGAATGTAGATCAGACTCTTCTCCATACAAAGCAGTAATCCTTGAAGGATGCCTTCAACTTTCTGTCACATTATTTGTGGATGTTGGAAATTTTGTTGATTTAGTTTCTATCAATTGGCCTTTATCATTGTGTAGTAAACATCTAGCCCTAGATTTCTCTAGGATGCACCATCTATATTTAATTTCAGTCTACCCCTTGGAGGGGGGTTCCACTTCGCTTTAGATCTTTTTTCTTTAGAGTCTGGCACAAACTAGAAAAAGGGAGGAACTTTGAGAGATTTTCATCTTTTCAAAAGGTCTTCATCCTAACCATTTAGTTTTCCTTTGCAACTTGATATGGGAGTTCACCCATTCTATGATGTTTCTTTCAATGATAGATATTATTTTATTAACTGCCTTTGATTTTTCTTGAAATATCCTTCAGTTGTGTTCTTTCCAGATGTTCCAGATGATAATTGAGGGGGAAACCTACCATATTTGATCCCATAAACCCTCTTTTTTAAATATTGGCTAGCTAATAAAGAAGTCCTAGAGTTTGTTGCTTTTAGGAGTTACCCACCCTAATTTATTTAGTGGCCAATCCCAGCTTTGCTCTATGCAGGAACAATTTGGAAGTAATTGGTCCATAGTTCTTCGTTCTTGTTACACATGACACACCAATTTGGTCCTTCAATCCCTATTGTTCTCAGTTGGTCTCCTTTCAAGATTCTACCATGGAGGGTAGTCCATTTTAATGCTCCTACCTTAGGTAACACCCACTTCTCCAACATAGTTTTTCAGGCCAATTACCTATTTCTTGCTTCATTTGAATTTGATAAGCCATTTTGACTGTGTATTCACTAGATTTTTCTCCAAACCAGATTATCCTATCTGATTTTTTATTTAGAAAAACTTCCCTTTCTAGCATAACTGAACTGTTAACCTTTTCTTTGCCATTTCATCCATAGGGCTTAGGTGTTCAAAATTCAACTAGTTGCCTTTTCCATTCTCATCCAACTTAATGTAATCTTGAACATGTTTCCCAAAGCTACTACTGATAGTAGGGATATAGCTATCTTAGGGTATTCAATTAATGGCATATAACCCCTCCAAGAATCTTTCTAGAAATCTACCTTACTTCCATCATTTAGTTTCCATGTTAGGTGATCTATAATCACATGTCTGCAGTTTTGCATGAGGTTCCATACATGAGAGCCATCGCAAACATTAGCAATTGTGAGTATTGTTTCTGAATTTAGATTGTCTAGATATTTACTTTGAATTATTCTACACCATAATAATGAAGGATGTTGGTACATTTTCCATATTAGTTTGACACCTAATGCTGCATTATGAATCTTCATGTTCCTTATACCCACTCCTCCATCTTCCCATGTTTCACATACTTTATTCTAATGAATCTAGGGGATTTTATGTTGCTCATTTAAGCCCTCCCACAAGAAATGATTTAAAATACTTTCCAGACTTGATATTGCTTTAGATGTTAATTGCATACAAGACATCAAGTATATAGGTATTATAAAGAGAACCGCCTTTATCATTGTTATCCAACTTGCTAGAGTAAGCCATTTCCCCCTCCATCTTCTGGCTTTGTCACTACATTTCTCTTTTATTTTCTCCCATAGGTGTGTTCTTATAATACCTTTGAATAAGGGAACTCCTAGATATTTACATGGAATATCATCTATTGAATATCCCAATATTTTAGCTATTCTTTTTTGCATTACTTTCTTTGTGTAAAAAGGTAGAGTTTTGATTTCTCTGTGTTAATTTACTAGCTTGAGGCATTAATGTATTCCTTCATGCATTCTCTAATTCTTTCATTCTTTCAGCCTCACTCATTGATGCCTCCCCTTACTGGATTGTTTTGATGTGTCTAGGAACTGCGCATCTATTTATGATATGCATCTATTATCAATTATGTCAAGTTCATCATAATCTTCATTATGGCTTTCCGAGGAATTTCCTCCTTCCTCTTCTGGTACTCACATACTTGGCTCTGAATTTAAATAGAGAAGAGGTTCTATGCATGCCTGATGATTGTTGCTTTCCATCTACCTTCCATTTATTTCATGATTTTCTTCCAAAGGGCTTTCCAACAGATTCTGACTTTTAGGGCTTTCCGATTTCAGACTTTTGCTCCCTTTGGGTGCTTTGGGGGATTCCTTTTTCCTCCACACTTTTTTAGTTATTGAAGGAATCTTGCAATTTTCTGTCATATGGTCCCTTCGATCACACTTTAGACACTAAAGTTTTTGATCTTCAAGTATCCAAGTTCCTACCTTGGATTTTAGTTTGTTCTCCTTTGGGATCTCCTTTATTGTTGTGATCTGAATTCTTGCATAGAGGTAAGAATTCCTTTTCAATAAAGAGGTATCTATTTCTATTAATGTGCCTAAGGACCTTCCAATCCTTTCCAAGCATTCCTCTAACAAATACTTAAGCGGCATATTATATAGCCTGATCCATTTTGCCTGTGAATATGACACCTAAATCTGAGGGTTGAAATTGGTTTCCCATTTTTGCATATAAATGGGGCTTCCATCTATTTCCAAAACACCTTGTTCTAAGACTGAATCTATGCTTTCTTCTGAAAGATAAACCACTATGAAGAAGTTGTTAGGCAAGAAGTTTTCCCATGCTTTTATTTTATATTTGATCGTGCCTAGTCTTCTATAAATTTCCTTCCTTTTCGAGGCCCAATTATTCTACAGATGATGGTCAGCTCCTGTAGAATGCCAATATCTTCATCTGTTTCCTCTTGGACATCAATCTCGATTGGCGCCTTTGGTCGAGCAGGTGTATTGCTCTTGTCTTCCTCTTTTTCCTTAGGCACAATTCTAATTGTTGTATTTTACCTTTTGTTTTCCCTCTTCTAGGCTTCATATTTACTGGTATTCCTGAAAGATGGGGGCTTTTTGAATTGCGAAATGTCCTTGGTGGCAGTCTTCTCCTCCTGGCTTTTTGATGCTTCTATTCCTCCCTTTCCTTTAGTATATGGGCACCTAATTTTTGGATTAATCTCAATGTTATTCGGCCACGTAATATAGCGCGACATCCTGAAGTCTATGTTCGTTTGGATTTTCGAGGATTTTGGTGGGCTTTTTAATCTCATATTGCCTTGTGTTATTCTCGGTGGACTATTTCCTAAAATATGATAATTCACTTAGAAAATTTTGGTAGTATGTAATCCACAGTATTTCGAATTCGCTAAAGTTCGTAAGCAGAGTAATTGGCTACTAGGAAAATTCGCAATATAAATTTATTTTAACTATAAATAATGTAATATTTTTTTAACCATTTTTGTTGAAATGAATAATATTTTTTAAAATAATTTTCCACTGTAATAGGGGAGAGGGGCCGATAGTGGAGCACTCTAATTTGTGTTTCTCAAAATCCTACATAGAATTTCAAATCAGTCCCAATTTTGTACTACAGTTTATTTGGCAACTCACCTACTTAAAAAAATTAATTTTAGGATCACATCATCAAATATGATGCCACATCAACATACTTTTTATTAAGGTATTAAAAAAGGTTAAAAAAAAAAAGTGAGATTGATAGTGGTGCACTAAGTCATATTTTATTGGTGTGCCAATGTGACATCACATGATTTGTCAATTTGTGTACTTTATACATAAAAAGTGTTTTGCAATTGAATCGATGAAGCTTCAAAGATGTTCATGAGCTTAGGTGCTAGAGACCTTGAATCACATACAACCACTTACAAATATATGCTTGATCTTTATACTCAAGCTTGGTTGGTCAAGAAGGCACAAGAAATATTTTAAATTAAGAAAAAGGGGTGGGTGAATGAATGCTCATTTACCTTGATATTGTCCTTCAATAAAAAAATGAAGACATATGATAAATCCATTGAAATTACAAAAGAAATGCTCTAGATTCAATATTTCTTACTAGTATCATGTCTTTTAATGATGTATTGACCTCTATGTTGAAGAAGGGAGACTAAGAGAAGTGGCTAAATCTCTAGCCCTTCTTATCATTCTCTTCATCTCATGCGTAATAGAGCATTTGCATTCTAAATGTTATTATATTTTTATAGTCTTCATCTTTCATTTGCATTTTAAATGTTGTTATTTTATAAAAAATTTCATGCCTCAATATACTTAATTGGCAGTATTTTGAACTAGTTCTTTTATTTTAGAATAGTTTCTTTGTATTTAAAATGTCATGCAGGTTTAATTTACTCATTGTTTTTTAGAATGAGTCACATTTTTCATAGTAAAAAAATATTATTATTTCTTATGTATATTCTAGATAAAATGTTATATAAATTCATTTTCATATATATGAATTGAAAAGAACCAAAAAAAATTACTATAATAACACTAAAATAAAAATGTACTATCAACACTAATAATTATAATTTTAATGTAATGTAATATAAATATAAATATAAAATAATTTAAATACAATGTAATATTATATTAGTAAAACTTAAGCTAATATAATATCTTATTGTAGAAAAACAATATACTATAATAATATATTGAAGTTACCTATAATTAATTAGTTTTTTATAAATAAACTATAATAATATAATTAATGTAATAATAAATTATAATAAAATATTATATAATCTAAATTTCATTGTAAAAATATAATATTAATAAAAATATTTATAGTATATAAAAATAATTATATATCAATATTAAAAATATTATAAAGATATTATAAATATGAAATAAAATAAAAACGAAATGATAATATAATATAATTATAAGAAAAAAATGATAATTATGCAAACATAAAATTTATATAATAATTATGTTACATAATAATATGTACAATATAAATTTATTACGTTATATTAAATAATAATATACATTAATTATATAATATAAATTTAAATAATAATTTATTTCATATAGTAATTTTTTAAATTATTTTATATTAAATAAGATATAAATAAAATGAAATGATAATATAATATAATTATAAGAAAGAAAAAATATTTAAACATAAATTTATATAATAATTTTATTAATTAATAATATGTATAATAATACTTATGTGAAATAATGTAACAGTCTCAGCAAAGATATATCTTTAAATAAATCATTTAATAAAATAGATAAACTAGTTCTAATTCTAAATTTAATTATTCTAATCCACACTCGAAACCTAAAGTTTATTGTTTGATTATTGCTTGTGAATAAATTGTAGTGAAACCATTTATTATCGTTACAATATGTATAAAGGTGTTTTCTTTAATATAAGTTGAATTCATAAGAGAAAATACCACATAGCATTAAAATAATTTTCCAATGTGTATGGTTTTAAGGGTGTTTAAGAGTGCAGAAAATTTGCACTAGCTTGTTCATCCAAGGTGTCAATCACAAACAAATATAATCCACCCCGCATTCCTTCTGTATATCCGAGCTGGTTGCTTTGCTGCGATTCCATCCGTTTTAAACCCTAACCACCGCAGGGAAATGAAGGAATTAGCTGGCAGCCTGCCATGTGGCATGAGTGCCACAGCCCATCCTACGGAATTCATTTCTTCACCAATCCAGCCCACCTAACTCCTCCTCTTCGTTCGCATTCAGCGCAAGGAAAAATCACCCTAAACACCCAACGATCCTGGTGGCAATCTTCACGTCCATACTCAAAAATAGCAGGGAAAAAATGCCTATTTAAGCTCTGTTTGAGTAGCCCTACTGAAATATACTAGCAGCAGAAGCCTTTGTAGAAGCAGAAGCCTTTGTAGCAGCAGCTATGGAGAGGTCAAAGAAGCGGTGCAGGGATTTTGGGATTGACAACGACTTTACAGCAGAAGAAATGGAAGCAGCAGATGCTCTGCTAAGGCTTTGTCATTTGGGTTTCTTTTTGGCCCAGTGGGCAGTCAAAAGGAGGCGGTCTGCTATAGCGAGAGGTGGCTTCAGTGACACCCACATTACCCAACAATCCAAACTGGCCAACAGAAGTCCCTTGACGCCGCTTGGCTTATTCTGGAGCGAAAGTGATGAGTTTCGTGAGAGGGCAGGTGGGCTGCCACCGTCGTCAAAGGTAAGTGAGCCTTTATGATATGTTAGTTTTTGCAATGGGGTTGCTATGATGATAATGGCTTGTGGGTGATTTGAGTTGTTTATAACGGGTTTGGGGTGTTGTCTGAATTGCATGTTTTCTAGTCTTCTTCAAAAGTTTGTGAATTATCGTTAAGTCATCTTTAAGATACTGGGTCCGAGATTTTTCTTAGTTTTTGAGTTGGGTTTGTGTTTTTACTTAGTTTTTTTGAATTGGGTTTGAGATTTTTCTTAGTTCTTGAGTTGGGTTTGAAATTCTGCAGGATATGAGTGTAAAAAATGTACCTCGGAGAAGGCTCCCTAAGAAAAAGGTATCACTTTTGATGAAAAACGTTGGGAGTATTGACATATGTTTGACTGTGCTCCTGTATGGATCTGTGTTTTTAGACTTTGAAAATGATTGTATTGTTTTCTTGAGTATGAACTCTGAAAATGATTGTATTGTTTTTTCGGTCCCTGCATGTGTTTATGTGCATGTGGTCGTGCGGGTGTCTATAGGGTGTATGCCATATTGATTGACGAAAGAAAGCAGCATATAAAATGCACAATAATTAGCAACTGCCTGATTTGTTGGATATGAAGCAAAGCTAATACATGCAATGCGCTATATCTTTGCTCTGGCATGGGTTTGCGTGTTTGCTTGCGGTTATTGGAATGCGATAGCTATGAATGAAATTAACTCAAGTAATCATCCCAATCCTTGCTGTATATGTGTATATATGTGGATACTGTAGATTGATTGTGTGTGTCCCTCCATATTGTTAGGATGTTGATATGTCACAGATATGAATTAAATTAGGGCAAGCATGCACCTCAATGTTACCATCTGTAGATAGTTACAAATGTCTTTTTGCACTTCTATATCTTTGAAAAGCATGTAAATATAAGTGAGCATGACTTGATTGCAAGTACTCAAAATTGCACCATGCAGATAGAGTAGGTATACTCTATTGTTGTAGAGATACATTGATAGAGAAGGTATGTACTATTCTCTAGAGATACATTTGGACCCTTTAAATTCCATAGTTTGCATGTGATATATCCTTGCTCTAGAACATAATCTACCTATGTGCACAATTTATGGACATGGGCACTGCTTTAAGCATGTATATCGGAGGCAAATGTATACAACTGTATACAACTATATTCTAGAGGCACTTTCTCCACCCATTTTCTGAGTTTTCTTCTGCGCAGGATTTGGAGGTGCCTTGTAGGTTTCCCCTCTTTGTGTCCCAGTGTATCCTTATTCCCCGGAGAGAGGTTTTTCCTAAGTGTCCCAGTGTGTGTGTATACATAGTCAATCATGATCATACAGGTGTGCACAATGTGCTGAGCATAAGCTCATGTCTTTTGAATGATTTTTCTGGATTAAATCGTTTTGAATTTTTTTTAAAAGGACATTTGATCCATCTTTAGTATGAGAAGAAAGTGTATTATCTGAAATGTTGTTTTTTTTCTTAAAATAATCAGTGTAATTAAGATAAATTAAATTGTTCAAAAAGCATTATAGACTGTGGAAATATAGTATTTATGAATATATATATGCTTGTTTACATATATACTGTATATTAATAAATTATTATATAGTCTGAATATATATGTATGCAGAGACACATTTCTAGATATGTGCATATATGTCTGTATGACTCTGGCTGTGTATATATATGAACTTTTGAGTGAGGAAATACACATTTTTGCTGTACTTGCTTTGTTTTGCATGCACTTGGGTTTACACATGCACATTTTTGTATGTAGATACACATTTGTGTTCATGTGTCCATGAAATGTTCCTCTCTTGTTGGAAAGGTAAGAGATCTTGTACATAACTAACATATAGGCTTTGATGAATGCAGACGCATAAGGAATTGAAGGAAATGGTGAACACACTTTCTTCAGAAAAGAGTAGATTGAAAAAGGTTGGCTTGTTTGTCAGTTGTTTCCACTTTATTTTAATTTTTAAATAATGTACCATCTCTCGGTGCATTCAAACGATAATTTGTGACTAGTTTTGATCAAAGGAAATGTTTCTCATTGGTATTATGTTTTGGATCAGGAGGATGAGCAACTGATGAAAACCTATCAGGAGCTACGAGAGTGGAACCATCATTTAAAATCACAGGTATAGCCTGGTGTTTGACTGTCATTTTTGATAGTTTTGCTTTTGCAAAGAGTTGAGGAAATAAGGAATTACACTTTTACTGAGAGCTGGCTGGATGTGGTCTTTGCAGTTGGCAGCACACCGTAATCAAAGACCAGAGCAAAAGCTGCTCTCCACTCCCCAGCCAACATCATCTGACCATTTTGTTGGCCCACTGGCTTTAAGCAATGCACCTCTGCATGCTGGAGTGTCTGTGTATCCACATGAACTTGAAACTTCATCTGGGTCTGACAATGGGGACTCTTCAAGACCTACCAAGGATCCCTCGTGTTTTTTAGGCCTACCAGATTTGAACGCTCCTAGTGAAGCTATGTGTGATATAGTTCCAAATGGTTTCAATGAAGAAATGCTTCTTTCAAGGAACAAAGTTGCTGTTGCTGCTGAAGCAAGGAGGCGGCGAATAGAGCTTTCAAGAGTCAAATACGCCCGGACGCGTAAAGTTCGATCAAGGTGAGAAAGAAAATGCAAATTTTCAAAGAGGCGGCTCAAGTGCATCATCGGTAATGGGATATAAAAAAGGACCCAGAACAAGGCAGAAAAGCTAGAGGATGGAATAGCAGAGCTGTAAACAGCTAAAAAGGAATACAAAAGAGTAAATAATTGAATGAAAATTGAAGTAAACGGCTAAAAAGGAGTGAAAACCAGAGTAAATATTAAATAGCCTGCAAGGGCAGATTGCTGTATAGAGATTTCAAATGAAAGTTTGAAGGAATCTCACTCTGAAATAATTTAGGAAATGAAGTAAATATCCACACCATAAGTGCCACACAAGATGGCCAAAACAAAACCTAGTCCAGTAGGACCAATGGAAATCAAACTGGGTGTTTTAAATTTAACTACCTACATAAATTATAAACCAAATTCTTCTTAGCGTAATATTTCCATTGGAAGGAAACAGGGCAAGCAAGATGATGTTAATGAGGGGGAAAAATTGGTGTACAACTGACTGTACAAATCTTAAACATTACTTTTTTTGATAACTGTTTAAAAAATTAACATATTTTAATGCTATTATATCTTCGTGAAGTTTTATTGCAGTTTTCATTTAACATGCTCGGGGCGTCTACTTAAACATTCTATTATCACATTTTTTTTGAGAATTTATGTCAATGAGTTCGTGTCTTACCCATACTTCATTTTTTTCATACATGTTTAATATATTTTGCTCTCATGTGATTTAATATTATCTATCTTTTTTATAAAATAGTATCATCAAAATTAATGTTAATTTAAATAATATGAATTGATACATATTTTAATTTTATATTTTGAAGTATTTATATTTTAATAAAAAGTAATTGCATTATATTTTATAATCATTAAAATGATATTTAATAAATATATGCTACATGGTGATTTGAGTACATTTCTCATGTACAATTACTTACATATTTGACGAATCATTATAGTTTAAGTCTTTGTTTGCATGACTATTTTCTTTAAGATATAATTGTATTCTAAATCTTATTTACTTTTATATTCACACAAAGAAAATTAACTTGAATCTCTTGAAAGGTTTCCCCTTATTACAAGCTTTGTGAGCTGAAATACAAATAAACACTTTATTTAAGAAAATAGTAAAACAAAGCATTCAACAATATTTATTTTACTTAAATGCAACATTCAATAAAAAAAAGTAATAATTATTTGTAAAAATAAAGATAAAGAAAATCTGATAAAGTATTAGACATAAAAAAGAATTTTCTAAAATTTAGAAATTGTAGTATAAAAAACTTTTCTAAATTTACTATTTCATATGAAAGTAACTTTCTAAATTTATATACTTAAAATTAAAAAATATTCAAGATTTTTTAAAAACAATAAATCCCTTCCAATTAAAAATATTATTTATAACAATAAAATATAAAAAATGTAAAATTACTACACATAACAAATAGTTTATAAAAATAAGATACAAAAAAAATGTAAATTTAGTACAAATAAAAAGAAGTTTCAAAAAATTAAAAAATTAAGTATGAAAGAACTTTCCTAAATTAAGTAATAATTATTTGTGAAGATAAAGATTAAGAACATATGATAAAGTATTAGACATAAAAAAGAATTTTCTAAAATTTAAAAATTATAGTATAAAAAACTTTTCTAAATTTACTATTTCATATGAAAATAACTTTCTAAATTAATATACTTAAAATTAAAAAATATTCAATATTCTTTTAAAACAAGAAATCCCTTCCAATCAAAAAATATTATTTATAACAATAAAATATAAAAAATGTAAAATTACTAGACAAAGAGTTTATAAAAGTAAGATATAAAAAAAATGTAAATTTTGTAAATATAAAAGAAGTTTCTAAAAATTAAAAAATTAAGTATGAAAGAACTTTCATAAATTTACTATCATATAGAAAGAAAGTTTCTAAATTAATATACTTAACATCAAAATATATTATTTATAAAGATAAGATAAAAAAAAAAATTAATTACTAAACAAAAAAAACTTTTTAAAAATTAGAAAATTAATTATGAAAGAACTTTCCCAAATTTACTATTACTTGTAAAAATAAGTTTCTTTTGAAAATTAGAAAATTTAGGAAAAAAAAAGAAAAATCTTAAATTTATTATTACACATAAAAATATGTTTCTAAATTAATATATGTAAATCTTAAAAAATATTCAATAATTAAAAAAAAAACTCATTCATATTCTATTTTATTCAAAATTAATACATATCTATAACAACTTAAATATATAGTCTAAAATAAAGACTTTTCATAATAAGTGCACGTCTAAAATCAATTTAAATTTGTAAAATTAAATACAAAGAAAAGATAATCAATTTATTATTACATATAATTTTTTTTTAAAAATTAATATATTTAAAACTAGCATATATATGTTTTTTTTTTAATACACAAGAAGAATTTGTATTGATATGGTAAATATTTACAATCGTCTGCAATGCAGGAGATCAAAATTGCAGAAGCTTTTTGTCAAACTAGACTTTCCGTACCAAGCCCATACAAACTGAGGACCCCAACGACCATACACCAGCAAAAACCAACCATCACTCCTTATAATGTTGAAAGCAAGGAATACAAAAACCCCCAGCCGAGGGCAACAATCACCAAACTATCAACAAGCATATGTATAAAACAACAAAACATGAGACCATGATGGACCAGACCCCTAACCAAACCTGCCATCACCGAGGAAGCCAGTAGCATAGGTGAAGCCCCTAAAATCTGAGACCGACCATCCACATTGCGCTTGTGGAAGCTTTAGCTCCTTCAATAGATAATCCACCCCAACCGTAGCCAGATGATTGTGCTGAACCAATGCCATTCCTTTCAAATCAAGTAGAAATGGGTAGCATTTGATCACCTCACTCAGGATGTGAAGGGTAACATATCTCAAGGGTGAGGAGTACCCATGCCAAGAGAGGCAGCATAAAGAGTTCTTCAATGCCCTCTAGTAAGTCTGAAGGAAAGAGCCACCTAACCAACACCTCAGCCTCCACCTTAGACATTTTGATCACCAAAATTGAAGCCAAGAACCGAGAGGTGATGCATGTGCCAACTTGGTAGGATTCATCATCCTCCACAAAACCCTGCCCAAGAACCATTTTAACCAACACCAGAATGAGAGAATCATGCCATTTAAGGATGTGTTTGAGACGTTGGTCAATGATGATCCCACAAAACACCATCTATCTACTCACACTCTTTAGACAAATTGGCATAGACTCACCGATGCTCATTAAGGTTTCAACAAACATCCTTACCACAAATTTTGACCACTCCTCCATAGCCACAAAGTCAGAGAGCCACTACAAAACCAAAGAGTCACCACAATGCCTGTGCCACCACAATGAAAAAGCCTGAATGTTATAAGCCAATGCATCCAAGCCATAGATAATCATATAACAGTGAGCCCAACCTTGACATCGATGATTAATGCTTGATTGTGTGTTCCCCATGGGGAATCAGCCTGTATGTGTTGTGAGGATGCCACCTTGACCAAAATGATCTCCAAAAATTAGCCTTGGGTACCGATGAAGTGACAAGCAAGGATACAAAATTGAGTTTCGTATAACCCATGATGCCAATATCATTTATTCGATTAGACCATAATGCTAATTTACTGACAAGTGATAATCATTGTTCTTACGTCCACCTTCCAACCCAAGCAACAGTTCCAAGTTGGCAACATGACCACAACCCAAGCGTCACCCAAAGTCTGAGTTGGCAATCCACAACAACATTTGCAAGGGGAGAAGTGATGTTGTCCCCATGGGCTTTCCACAACCAACCATGTGGAAAGTCGCCCACCCTACAACCCACAATATATATCTTTTAAAAATAATGTAATTAAGAATTACATACACACTTAACTTATCATATAGTTTTAAAAAAATTATATCATTATTATTAGGGTTAGACTTAGGTTACAATTTAATTAGGGTTAGGATTACAATTTTTCAAGGTTAGGATTGAATTAGGGTTATAATTCAATTAGGTTTACAGTTCAATTATGGTTGGGGTTAGGTTTCATTTAGGGTTAAGGTTAGATTAGTGTGAGGGTTTTAGGATCAATTAAGGTTAGGGTTCATATACGGTTACAATTACTATTATAGTTCAATAAGGCTTAGGGTTAGTTTTGATGTTATGATTTGGATAGGGTTAGGCTTGGGATTAGCCTTTAATTATACTTACTTTTTGGTTAGGGTAAGGGTTCATTTATGGTTAAGAATAGGGTTCACTTAGGATTAGGTTTAGGTTTTAATTAAGGTTCAACTAATGTTATTTATTGATTAGGGTTAGATTTTATAAAATTGATCAAAGATAGGGTTATGTTTAGAGTTTATTTTTCATCCCATATAAACTATATAATGGGGAATTAATTAGGATTATGATTCTATTAGGGTTAAATTAGGGTGAGTGTTAGGATTTGATCAGAGTTAAGGTCCAATTAGGGTTAGAGATAAGGTTCAATCATTGTGAGGATTAGGGTTCAATTAGGGTTAGCTATAGAATTTAAGACTATTGTTAAAGTTAGGGTTCTATTAGAGTGTTACACCTTGTTTCATAGTTATCGAGTTACTTTCACTGTCATGAGTAAATATGATGATAAATGCAAATTTTGACTTTAATATGTTTACTAGGTGAAATAAATACTATAATGTTCATTAATATGATATTGCTTTTCAAGGAATAAATATGTTTTATATTGATGAAATGCAATGAAAGAATATGTATTGCAATGTGAATATTTTAATGCTTTGTCGATACAATTTTTTTATGATGCAAATAGATTTAATGTGAATGGATAACTACCTATGCAATGTATTAAGCTAGATTCAGGAACATATTCAAGCCCTTAGATATGTGAGGGGGAGTATCACTTAGGAGAGGAGCTTGGTCTGGTAACCCTTAGTAAGCCTAACTGAGCATACACACACTCACATCTAGTTTGGTCAAGTTGAGTCAAAGTCAGTCAAGATTTGGGAAGTAAACCCTTAGTCAAAATCTTGGATAAATTTGGGATTTGTTTTGGTCATCTTTGATTGGTTATGATTTTACCCTTTGTTTATGATATTGGTTCTTTGGTTAGATTGCGGGTCTTGATCCTTATTTTGAGTTTGAGTTCTTTGTGTATTTACTAATCAATGATTATATATATAAAATGGATGTATATATATGTGTGTGAAAACAATAGCCCATGCAAAGGTAGATTGCATGCATAGGGGAAACCGTATGGACATATACCACACATATATATGTATACTTTCGATATATATTATCAATTAGTAAAAATATAATTATATGTATTATCTATATATATATATGAATGTGTGTATCTATACATACGTAATCATATATATAAATATATATAAATGTATATATACTAATATACATATTTATATTATAATATGGATATATATATATATATATATATATATAAAGATTTTAAATCAAGAAAACATAGCACTAATTTATAGCGCGGGCTTAATAATCCATTCCTTACACATTTAAACATCCTATACAATGGGTTTGGATAGCGTATATATTAAGAGGTTCTTGGGTAGCACATAGTATTGCTTTGCTTACAAAGAAAATGACTTATATGAAAGTTTTTGATTGTGGTAGAGAACTAGCACATAAATTAAAGAGGGCGTGATATGCTTTCTTAGTGTGAAATAATCTTTTATAACGCATTGGATATAAGATGGTTCATAGAATAAAAGGATTTTCATATGAATTAAAGTGTTGTGTAAAGCATGCAAAAATAATGCTTAGATAAAGTGCATTAAGTTAAAGTAAATCAGATTTATGAATTGCAAAGACTTAGTCAATACTATGAATGATATGAGGAATAAAAACATGTTAACGATGTTTTGACTTGGTCTTGAAGCTGCAAACACTAGAATAGGGGTGTATGATAATATGTGGTGATAAAATATGAAGCATTCTTGCATTTAGAAGTCTGTTCCAAGTTTATTCTCCAGCTTATAAGGCATAGATAGTATGTGGGAATAAGTCAAGGGTAGAGTTGGCTAAGATAAGTTGATTTTTTAAGCTTTTTACCTTGCATTTCTGAGTGATTAACTTGATGTGTAGTGGAGGAGGCGGCTGGCTGAGCATTTTCTTTGAGTCATTGTTTGTGAATCCGCCACCTTTCTTATAACTTGCTGAGTCCATCCTTTTGCTTGAGAAGTGTCATGTATATGAGGTTGTTTTTAGCCAGAAGTTGCTCAAGTTTTTGTATAAATAGAGGATCTTCCTCCATCTTATAGGACACAGTATGCAATCTTGTTGCTGATTTCCTGAGTTGCTATTCTACTGCTTTTCTGAGTTTTTAGAGTTTGTGAGAGGTTTTGAGAGAGTTTTTGGAGAGAGTAAGAGAGAGAGTTAGAGAAGTTGCAAGCTAGTTTTGTGAAGGCTGAGGTAGGAATCCATATTAGTCATTTGGAGCTTTGTAAATACAAGCATGCTAATTTCTACTTTATTATGCATTTTATGTTTTGAAAAGACTCTGTTGTCTTGTTTGGAAAATAAGTTTAGTTATTTGAAATTGGTTATCTTCTTTGGATAAGCATGAAATATTCTTGATGAGTCTAGTTGTTAGTGAACCTTGTTATAGGGATATATGCATATACTTTATATATTGGGTTATGAGTGTTTAAGTTGTTAGCTTATAATGCTAAGTAAATCTTTGTGGACGATGAAGTTCGTAATACAACGAGAAAGGAGGCATGATAGAAATGTCATCATTGTTAGGTTATGATGTTATATAAACCTTGATTGATAATCTTTACTTGACTGATTACTCATATCTCCTTGAAATAGGAAGAGAGTCGTATTCCTAGTGTTAGGGTATAAACTTGAAGGTTATATCAACATTCAACAATAGGGATGAGAGTTGTATTTTCTGGTTATGCTATTTTCTTATTTTTATTTAGATTTTATTCCTATTCATAAAATTCTAAACAAGGACTCATGTTTTGGTAACCCAAAACCATATTGTGAGAGGACTATAGGTGTAGATGCACTAACTCCTCACAAGTTGATTATGTCCTCCATATGACATACAAATATGTAAACATGTGTGAATGTTTGAGGTATTTAAAAGAGAATTTTTATGATTGGTTTATGTTCACTTGAAAGTTACTTTACTTTTGATTGAAACCCTAGTTTGAGAATAACCTATTTGGTAGGGTTGTTTATTTGATTATTGATTGAAGCAAATAAGTTTGGATTAACCTATATGATCTAGTTGATCATTTTTTTGTTGATTATACTTTCAATTGGAGTTGATTTATTGTTGAGACTATACTTTTGAATGAATCATTTATTAATATGATTATTCTTTTGACTAAGGTCATTTATTGATGAGATTATACTTTTGATAAGAATCATTTATTGTTGAGATTGTACTTTTGGAAATAGAGTCATTTAATGTTATGTCATTAGGAAATACCCATATGGTTAATTAGGTTATTCCTAGGGTTGGGATAATCCATGGGAAAGGGTGCCACCTAGTTAGTGAAGATGTTGTGATGTCACTTCTTAACATGAGCTATTAATAGGTTATTCCTGGGGTTAAGGTTACTCCATAGTGAAAGGGGATAACCTATGCATAAGATATGAATGGTCAATATAAATCAAGCTAGGAAGGTGGGTGAGCATGTGGCGTCCACTCTAAATTTTGGATGATGAATACTTTGGCCAAAGTAGTGTAAGTTGCCACTTTTTACACTGTCAGTTTACCATGATCTAGGTTTACATACTAGGTAGTGAATTTCATATAGGTGGTTGTAGCCATTGTGTGACAGATCTAGATATGTAGGACATAACACAAAGCTTAGGGAAGGTCATTATTATTATGAGGTTACCAAACCAATCTCTTTTTCAAAGGGAGGGCCATCTTACTAGTTAGTTAGATGTGCCGGGGACTGCAATAAGTCTATGGTTGGAAAAAAAGAGCTTGAGTGATGCTTCTCCTCATTATTAGGTGACCAAGATTTGATGGAGGGTACCTAGACCATTCTTATTATACTTAGTACTAGTAAGCTTATGGAAGCTATGTAAGTATTCATGTATCCATTTCCATGGAAAAACCATAAAAGTGAAATGTTATCATGGGATTATGTAATATGAAATCAATACATTGGAAAGTTGTAATGCTTTGTTGTAATGCAATGGGAAAGTTTGGAATGATGTCTATTTCAAATGTTTATATTATTTTTGTATATGAAAAGAAAAAAATTATTTTCTAAGTGTTGGCATCATAGTTTATTTACTTAAGGTTAAAAACATAGTATAGTTATTAGATAGAACAATGGGCATGTTACATAGAGTTAGGGTTAAATTAAGGAAAGGGCACAATTATGATTAGGGTATGGTTAATATTAGGGTTCGATTAGGGTTAGATATAAGGTTTAATTAAGGTTATTATTAGGGTTAGGGGTAAATTAGGACTAGGATTAGAGCTTAATTATGGTTCAGTTAGTGTTAGGTTCAAAATAGGATCAAGGTTAAGGTTCATTTAATGTGAGGGTTGCAGTTGCAATTAGGGTTCAATCATGTTTAGTGTTCAAAAGGGTTGAATTAGGGTTGAATTGGGGTTATGGTTTGGTTACAGTTAGGGTTGTCGATTAGGGTTTAGCTAGGGTTAGGATTGTGTAGGGTTCAATTAGGGCTAGGGTTAAGGTTAGGGTTATGTGATAAAGTTTTAGGTAAAGGTTAGGGTTAGGGTTAAGACTCAGCTAGGGTTATTGATCAATTAGGATTAGGTATAATAAGGTTTAAGGCTAGGGTTCAATTATTATTATAGTTAGAATTAAGGTTTCAATTAGAATTAAGTTTAGCATTAGAGTTAGAATTATGGTTTGTATTAGAATTAGGGTTATATTTATATATAGGGTTAGAATTAGGATAAGGGTTAGGGTTAGAATTTACTTAGAGTTAGGGTTAGGGTTCAATTGAGGTTTTAAAATAAATATTTGGGTTAGAATTAGGTTGAAGGTTGAGCGAGTAAGGCTAGGGTTAAGCCTCTAAAATAAAGCTTAGGGTCGGTATTAGAGTTAGGGTTAGGATTCAATTAGGGTTTGGGTTCAATTAGAGTAATGTTTAAGTTCAATTAGGGTTCAATTAGGGATAAGGTTGGGGTTTAATTAGGGTTAAACAATTATAATTGATGTTGCAATTAGAATTAGGGTCAGTGTTAGAATTAAGCTTGGGGTCAACATTATAGTTAGGGTTAGGATTCACTTAGGGTTTGGGTTTGGGTTTAAGTTTAATTAAAGTAACATTTAGGTTCAATTAGGCTTTAATTTCAATTAGGATTAAGACTAGGGCTCTAAGATAAAGCTTGGGGTTAAGGTTAGGGTTCAATTAGGGTTAGAGTTAGGGTTGGATTTTAATTAGGGTTAGGGTTAGGATTAGGGTGACTATTAGAGTAATGGTTAGGGTTAGGTTTGAGGATTAATTAGTGTTAGGATTAGGGTTTAATTAGGGTTAATATTCAATTAAGTTTAGTTTTAGGGTTTAATTGGTATTCAATTGGGTTAGGGATTTATGATAAAGTTTGTAGCTAAGGTTAGGGTTGGGCCTGGAGTTAATGTTGGGGTTAGAATTCAACTAGGGTTAGGGTTACAATTATGGATATGAATATGGTTATGATTCAATTAGGGTTATTATTAGGGTTAGGATTAGGTTTCAATTATGGTTTGTAATAACCAGGTATGTGCAGGATCATGATGAGCCAAAAAGTGGTGATATGATGGGTATGTGTAGGGTATGTGGTTGAGGACTTTTTTAACCCAAAATTGATGAAATGAAAAAGGTTTTTAAAGGAGATTATTAGCTTTCCACCAATATAAATTATTATTTACTTTGAATTTAATAAATAATTATTATTCATTTTCTATTTGAATTACGACTAAAGTCTTGATTGATAGGTTGATCGAAAAACATCTATAGCTTTCAAACAGTACCACATTTTTTGAATCCAAAACATGTGTCACATTCTATGCTTCACATACTATAGGATTAAAAAAAATGGATTTCATGAAATTTTGACCAATTTAAAGTGGTCAGACATACGAGTTTTTATATTTTTTAAAAGTTGTAATAAAAAATTCATAATTAATTATTTACTTGGAAAAAAATTACAAAAAAATATGCATCACATTAGGACATGAGTCCTCTACATATATCTAAAATCTTATAAAAAAATATTATCATTTTATTGTGGTTAGGGTGAATTAGGACAAACACCTACTTCTTTTTTCCTAAAATCTAAGTACTATTGCATTGAAATATTAAATTTTCACCAAATAGATTTTAAAAAAACTAGTAGTTCAGAAACTACATTCAATTTGCTACAAATTCTATTCTTACATATTTTTGAAATAATGTAGATAACTTATTCAAATTTTTATGTCAAGTTTCCTAACTTTGATTTTCTAAATTTTTTGCCACTTAAGGGCCTGTTTTTTTCATGATGATCTTGCACATACCCAAACCATCCTAAATTATTACTTAATTAACATTATTGTAAATGACACATGAATATATTCCAAATTAAAAAAACATAACTAGTGGCTAAAGTGAATCATAGCTACACATGTCCATTTAAATTGAGTCGATGATTCATATATTCACATCAAAGGACAAATTACAATATTAGGTTTGACTTGGCTCCTAAGGCCATGCAAAGTCATTACATTGTACACTTTACATCAAATACACGAATTTATTACATTAAGTTATATCTTGGACTATAATAGTCTTGTGAACAACTAAGGTTCTTCTTGACGCCTGCCTCCATTGGTGGATGAGAACATGGTTGAAGTGCTTTACTACCCACCAATGAAGCTTACGATTCCTCAAAAATATTTTGACTTGAAGAATTCCTAACCCTACATGGAAAGTTTAGCAAGAGAACAATCTGCAAGGTGGAATTTGGTGCGTGGCCATTGATCAACATGCAATTTCTATCTCCAAGCTAGAAAAGGAAATGCAAGATCTATGCTAGGAATGGAACAAAGTGATATAGAGTTCATACATACAAAATGAAATATATTTCTTGGCCAAGCATAATAAATGTGTTGTAACAACAACAAATAATAGATTCTGGTAGAGAAAACCTATACTCTCTGAACTCCATTTCGGCACCTGTCCCGGAAGGTAACTTTCTATAATACAACATCTCAAACAACTATCTTCCCTATAGCAACATCTACCCTAAGGTGCTCTATTCTACTAAGGTATCATTGTTTTGTTCAAGTATTAGAATATTCTACACACATGTGTCTTCAAAAAGGAAGAATCAAATTACTAATTTACTCTCTACATAGAAATCATATTTATGATTCAGATAGAGTAATCCAATAATCAGTCATATCTTTCTCATGACTTACATTTACTTTTCATTATAAGCATTATGCATTTAAAAATATACTAATAACATAAGAAGGTATGTCACAAGTATGTGTATGTACATAGAAAAATTCTATGTGCATACACATATATGTGCCTACTTAAGTTTTGATTTGTGTATACATTCTAAAATAAACCATTAAATCATATTGCAATCATTGAATATTATTCGATTTGATGTTTCTTTTGTCGAAATAAAGAATTCAAAATAGTCTATATTAATAGTTCCACACATACTGTTGTTTCGTTTGCATTCTCACAAAATTGTGATACTCTAACATTGTTGTTTACATATGAACGTTCACCGTTTCAACAAAACAAGTATTTTTTCCTACTAAAAAATAATAGGACAAGCTATTTCAATATGGATGCTCACTATTTACAAACATTCAATGCTATTCCAATTAACAGTTTAATAAAAAAGACTATTCTCAGCTACAAGATAACTTTACAAAAAAACAGTGTTGTTTTTCCAATAGAACATACACTGTTTGCAATTACTCAAAGTTGTATCAAGCTGTTTTAATGCTAATGATAATATTACAAATTAGTGTTCACTATTTTCAATAGAACAGAGGTTATCCTACAATGAATAGATAATGTACAAAGCTATTTTTCTAGTAACAGCATTGTCTATAGCTACCACATCTATCTTTTCCAAGAAAATCCATTAAAATTTATTCTAACAAATTAGTCTAATAGAGTGGTTATTATTCCTCATTTTGAAAACATAAGTGATATTGAAAATTCATGAGAAACTAGATGTTAGAATCAAAATGAAACTGGTTCGACATACTTGTCGAATTGAAATTGGGAAACCATATGGTCAGGGAGCTTAACTTTGAGGTTTATAAGGGTTCCTAACTTAACCTATGCCTTTCAATTCCATTAAAAAGCATTCACTAGTCGCTCTAGGAGTGACTTTCCCTTACGTGACTGGTTCATTCTTGTCTTGACCGATCAAGGGTCGTATTCAAGCTTACTCATAAAGGCTTGTTGGGTTTATAGCATATACATATTTGAACATGTAGACTCATATAGATGTATCTATTTCAATAAAATGACACGTCGATCATGAATATTGAACCTTACATGGATTTAATGAAACCCAAAATTAATCATTCCATTGTTTCTTTTGATCAATGGTGACATCATTATATAAATATTAGTGACATTCTCAGCAATGGATTTAGCCCTCTTACCATTATCGGCATAGCCGATAAAGGTGAACCATAGATTTTTGGGGATAGGGGACTCTCTTACACTTCTAGGGTTTTGCACCTAAACAAGAGGGGAATCCCAAAAACCTTGATGGCTCACTCAATACTAATGAAAATATGATTGAAACCTATTAAAGGAGAATGACCTAAATGCTGAAAATTGATAAAAGATATTAACTAATGAATGAACACTAGAGAAATGTAAAGTGTTTGAAGACACAATGTGATATGCAAACATCAACAAAATGACCTAGAAGTGATCATGAAACAAAAGAAAAAAATGTAAGACTGGAAGTGTGCACCTGGAGACTTGTGGACACTGGAATGGAGACTGAAAATGCTATTGATTCTAGAATTTTGACCTACTGGGACATGCCATTCTGGGCGACTTAGTCCCAGATTTGGAAAATTGTTCTAGAGCACGTTTCAGCCAAATCGGTATCTGAATCTACAGAAATTTATAACAAACATGTATAGTGGAACTAAGTCACCATTGATGGCGACTTAGTCCACTTTGGATTTTCTGAAAATTTGAAAATGGAATGAAAGTTCTCGTTCTGCACTTTCAACTCCTCCAGGTATCTGGATTTGAAAAATGCCAAATTCGGGCTTGCAAGTGAATTTTTGTGGATATTTTGACCTAGCCCATAAGGATATTTCTTCAACAAGTTTGCAACCTATTCTTCAATGATTTCCAAGCTTTCAAAGTACCTAAATCTGCAAACACACAAATAAAGAAAGATAAATGTTGAATGTTAGGGAATAAGGGGTTTGCCTTGGTCAAACCCCTTTTAGGTAATTAAACCAAATGAAGAAATAAGATGAAGCACATGAACATGAAATGAAGGGATTAGAAACTTTCCATGATGATAGATCTTGAATTTCTACAATAATGGATGAAGAATCAACCCTTGAATGCCTTAGAAAGCTATCTCGATGACTTAGAATGCTAAAACCCTAGCTTGGTTGACTTGAAAGAGATGATGAATGATGAATGAATAATGAATGAGTTGTTAGGTGAATGAATGGAGAAAAACCCTATATTTATACATGATTATACAAAATTTCCTAAAATTACCACATCATTGGCCAACCTCAAGGTTTAGAAAATAATATCCTGCCAGAATTTTGAAATAATTTTGATTTTTGTGCCAAATGGGACTAAGTCGCCCCTAGTGGTGACTTGGTCCCACTAGGGAAATTTACGTGGGTGTCCAGAATTAAAGTGTATTAAATGATGTTTAATGGGATTATTCTAAGAAATATACATAAGTGGGCCACCTATAGGAATTAATAAAGAGACCATTTAAACGCATAGAAAGGGTCAAATTATTGATGAAAAGCCTAAGCATGAAATTTTGTTACAACACTTTAGAATACTTTGAAATTGGAAGCATTGAGAGTGATAAAAAGAGGTTATTTAAATGAATTATATTGAAAAGGGCCTAGAAAACTGTGAAAGTGGGTTACAACACTTCACAACACTTTTATAAGGCATCATAAAGTTCTTATTGATTCACAAGGGTACAAGACCTAATGTGAATGTGTTGACACATTACAACATTAAATCTAGAGAAAATTAGGCTAAAATCATAGAAAGACCCATATGAGTGTGAAAATGTCCAAAGATACATTTTTTTATGTTACATTTAGCCTCCACTTTAGTGAGAGCATGAACCTGCTTCAAACTCACACTAAAATAGACATTCAAGAGGGGTCCAATTGTACCAATGCTGATGGTTTAGGATATCAAAGATGAAGGAGGTAACCAAGCCCCCAGGATCCAAGTTCCTAA
>VDFB02111090.1:0-11314 GCA_007258455.2 Sequoia sempervirens
TTCATGAGTCCCAAGCATACAAAGTTTTAATTGCCTCATTAAGCTTGAAGATCATTATTGTGTGGTGCCTTATCAAAGTTATGAGGAGGTATGACTTTGGTTTGGTTGTATGGGAGCCAAACAAAGGAATGACTTCCCTTAACACTCACATATGTGGTCAAATACTGGTCATGTGTCTCACCTCTTTGGATTACTCACCGGTGAGGTCCTAAAGTTCCATGGCTCTAGATTGAGGATGTTGTGGATACTCACCGCACAAATGGCCTAAAGTTTTGTGGCCCCAGAGTTAGCACATTTTCATCAAAGTTGGATCCACCCATCTTGTTCTTTTCTTTCTTCTTTTTATGTCTTTGGCATTGCATGTTTGTGTATCTTATTTTCTGCAAATCATACACCTTGTGTCTATCCTTTTGCACTCATGTTGGTTTGATGAAGGATCTCAAATTTTGGGGGTTTGGACACCTCATTTGATCTGTGTCATCCTTTGTCATCTACATTGGTACACTTGGACCCCTCTTGAATGTCTACTTTAGTTTGAGTTTGAAGCAAGTTCGTCCTCTCACTAAAGTGGGAGCTAAATGTAGTGTCAAAAATTGCCATCAGTGACATTTTCACACTAGTTTAGCTCCTTATTAAATTAAGCTTAAAATTTTCCTTGATTTAGGTCATGGGACCTTGTAAACTAAATAAAATATATTCAAATTATGCCTTGTAAAGGTGTTGTAAAATGTTGTAACCCACTTTCACACTATTCTAGGATACATTATTAATTATTTGAGCCTAATGAACCCGTTTTTATCCAAACTATGCTTAATTATTTCCTTTCTTGGGTGTTATAAAGTGTTGTAACACACTTTCACACTTATCTAAGGGTTTTATTTAATAATCGGGCTTTATTATGCTTTAATTGGCCTTAAATTTCATCCACAAGCCTTAATTAATGTATAATTTTGAGGATAATCTTCACATTGATAATCACCCAATCATTATTGAGGTGTTCTTGGCTTGTGTGGCCTAGATTAGTGATTTGAAACTCATTCACCACCTTGGGTGAATGATTCCCACCTAGATTTTTGGGTCTTGAACCTGATTTCACACCTTTCTAAGCGCTTTTTAATTTTGGTCTCATACATTATGCCTAATGGGACTCATTCCCCACCTTGGGTGAATGAGTCTCATTTATCTCAAAATCAAAATTAATTCAATTTTTTTTGTGGTATTTTATTCTCCTAGATTTGATTATGGCTTGTAGTGTTGTAATTTTGGGAATTCTTGCATAATTAAGTATAAATACAAGGTTCTTTCACTCCTTTTCACCTAAGACTTTTGTGGGAGCATTCATGATAGCAAGTTTGAGTCCACAAGAGCATTCAAGTGTTTACACTATTGTATTCGACTCCAATTTCCAACAAACGTTTGTTGAAATTTTGACAAACTATTGTCGAAACACTAACGAATCACCGAAATAATTTTTGTCACAACATTTTCACTACTTTATTGACAAACCTAAAACCATCGAAATCATGACCTAACTTCATCAGTTGTCACAACAAAAAAGGGATCAGGTGTTTGTCAGAATTTCGACAAAAATTGTGTCGATCTAGCGACGAACAAGGGATCAGGTGTTCATTGGAATTTTGATGAAAATTGAGCTGATCATAACGATGAAAGTTTCATTGGAGGTATAGCTAGTTTGTCAGATGCTTTTTTGTGTTTCGTCAATTGATTTCATCAAAATTTCGGTGAAACAATGTAAATTTTTTTTTAAGTATTTGTTCTAGTTTAGGCATTCTTTCATTTAAAAACATGCTAGTCTTGAAAATGCAATTGGTGGGTGTAAATACAAATTCCACAACCTTTTCCAACATCCTCCCTGCCTATTCCAAAAGGGGAGCTTTGTATTAGGGTATGGACATCCATCAAAACATAAAAGATGGAGGAATTTTATCAGATGTAGTTGCAACCGTCCTATTAGACATGTATGCAAAATGTCAAATTATAGACAAGGTATGTGAATTTTTTGATAGAATGCCTCAAAGAAATGTGGTCTCATGGACTGTAATGATTGCAAGATATGCACAAAATATATTTTTTCAAAAGGCTTTAGAAATTTCAAAGAAAATGTAATTGGCTGGTGTAAAGCCAAATTCAACAACCTTTGTTAGCATCCTCCCTTCCTATGCTAAAAGGGTAGCTTTGGAACATGGTATAGACATCCATCATAACATAATGGAAGGGGGAGATTTTTCAAATATTATAGTTGGAAATTCTCTAGTAGACACGTATTCAAAATGTAGAAGTATAGATAAGGCACGTGAACTATTTGATGGAATGGCTTAAAGAGATGTCATCTATTGGAATGCAATGATTGTAGGATATGCACAAAAATCACTATTTAAATAGAAATTGTTGTGATAGATGCAAACTATTTCCATCATTTTAAATAGGGACAATGTTCTTGAGGAGATGATTGGTGATGCTAAATATAGCAATCTAAAAATTAGGCTCGCAATATGTTGTAGTGGTAACTGCCCTAATAGAGATACCTATGAAGAGTCTATAGTGCACCTTCAAAATATGTAGTCATGCCTATCTTATCATGTTCCCCACATGAACATATGTTCAATTAGATAATAGAATACAAAATAAAATAAAGAGTTTAACTAATAAATTGTAGAAAATAGATTTTTGTACTTTATATTCATATCACTAATTACATTCATTACATTGCACACCTTTCAAACTCAAATTATTACTTAACACTGCATAACTAATAACTAGATGTTGATAGATGAAAAAATTATAATTACAATATAGTTTATTACAGTCAACCTAACCAGTTATGCAATTACTTCACATTATGTAACTAATAACTAGGAGCAACTGCCAATTGCATTAGCTTGTCATGGTATTCCATGAGACCACATTTATTTGAGGCAATTTTTCAAATAGTTCACTACCTTGTCTATGCTACGACATTTTTCATACATGTCTACCAAAGTATTCTATCAAACAGTTCACTGCCTTGCTACTATTATCTACTATATTGTCATGCATCTCATGGAATCTTTATCACTATCAATATGTCTAGACAGTCATGATGATATGACTATATTTAAATCTTACTCATCATTGAGGACAGTCATGGTGTGTCCTTCCTATGACTTCCTTTAATGGACCAAGGCTATCCTAATCTCTGCATTCATGGTCATTGTACTAAACATTATCATGATTGTCCTTACATTATTGTTTCATCCATTTTATGGTGAGTACTAAACTTATTGTTATGATTATCCCTAGTTTTAAGAAATGGTTATCTCTTTCATAGCTACCAACGACTTTGCAATAGATCAAGTATCAAATGCCAGCCAGGGAATGCAAGACAATAATTTAGAACCAAAAAGTGTCACACACATCAAAAAATAGAAGACTCACATCATAGTAAAGACCAGCAACAAAAATCTCTTTCCCAACACACACCACAACACCACTTATCCATCATACTGCCCCACTAGTGTCCTAACCATAGTACAGGCATCCACTTCTCATCTAAGCATGATGGAGAGAAGAAACCTCAGCCTCTACTTCATCTTTATCACTGCCTGGAATAGTGACAACGTGTACGTTTGGAGTATTTGCCACTACTAGCAGGACATCAATCACCTCCAAGTCAAAGGGTATGCCTTCATTCAACAACTCTAGGTACCAAGCGTGGGAAAATTCGGCCTCATTTTCATTGTCCGATGACCCGCTTGTAAGGCTGATAGGTGAATGTTGATGCCCATATGATCCAAGCCCATATCACACGTTACACTAGGTTCCATTGGTGAACTACTTTGGTTGCTTTCCCTTGTTGCTTGATTGTTCACTAGTCATACTTTGGAATTGCAACCTACGACTACATCTAGCAGGGGCTAGCTTTTTCCTATCAACTTCCATGGCAGAAGAAGTTTCTGCTACACTAGAATTGTGCTTATGTGAGCTCACCCAAATAATTTTGTCCCGCTTGCCTATTTTGCTTGTCAATCGGGCTTGAACTGACTGCATCTGTACCACTTCAAGAGAACAAATAAAACTAGAACTGGATAATACAATTATCTACTGTTCTTTCCATGTATTTATCATGTGGAGAGATGGCTTTCATAATCAATGCTTAACACATGTGTGACCCTAGCAATTCATTGGTAGTTGTACAATCACCATTTATTTCCCATTTGCATGGAAATACGCAAGCCACTCGCCATGATTACTAGTATTTGTGTCTTCACACGAACTTGGGATTGAATTTGATCATGTTACAGGAATGTAACCATTAATGAAAATTAGTTGCACAATAGAAATGACCATCATGTGGTTTCTGCCAACTTTTGAACATAGTTTGTTGATCATCTTCCTTGGTGGCCAATCAGATGGACGATTTCTATTTGACCAGTCTTGACCTCTAGCGGTGCTTCACTGAGGTGTTTTATAACTCATCACATTCATCCATGTCAGATGATACCTTCACCTTGTGGGGCCTCTATAAATTGAACTGACCTAGATAGGTGTCACCATATCGTTGATCTTGTTGGGTTTATCCTCCGCTTATCTTCATTTAGTGAGCCAACGGGGAATGATGAAGATTGTTCCACCTGGCTGATCTCGACCACTCGTTGAAGGTGCTCGAGCACAATATCATTAATGGAGAGTGGATCTCACATCATACCTAGGACATGTGTTAGCTTTTCGCTAACCTCGCTGCTTTTATCTAGCATGCACCTTACTTTAGCAAGCTAGCAGGGTATGTCTCATATTTCATCTATGATCAACGGATCTCGCTAGTTACACAACACACAATATTAGCATTCAATGGACAACACTGGGTCACTCAATGATGACATAACCGTGGGGTAAATGACTTAACCCTTAAGTCATTGGACTTAACACCTTTGTAATTCATCTTAAGGAAAACCTTTTCCCGGTGGGAAAAGATGACGGGTTGCCAAGACACATGGGGTCGGTGAACGAATGTGGTGGGAGGCTTAAAAAAATCACTTAAGAGCTCAATGATGGACTAAATGGGTCAAAACAAAAATAGAGTATTGACATAGTATCCAATAAAAACCCTACTCACTAGGGAACAAGGGTTTTGCATGGGAAACCAGATTCATGAAAACTAAGCTGAAATTTTGAATAATTTCACAAGCTTCATGAAGCTCCAAGCATACAAAGTTTTTCTTGTCTCATGAAGCTCAAAGATCATTATTGTGTGGTGCCTTATCAAAGTTATCAAGAGGTATATCTTTGGTTTGGTTGTATGGGAGCCAAACAAAGGCATAAATTCCCTTAACACTCACGTCTATGGGCACATATCGATCGTGTGTTTCTCACATCTTTGGATTACTCACCCTGTGGACATCCTAAAGTTCCATGGCTCTAGATTGAGGATGTTGTGGATACTCACCGCACAAATGGCCTAAATTTTTGTTGCCTCAGAGTGAGCACATTTTCATCAAAGTTGGATCCACCCATCTTGTTCTTTTCTTTCTTCTTTGTCTTTGGCATTGCATGTTTGTGTATCTTATTTTTCTGCAAATCATACACCTTGTGTCTATCCTTTTGCACTCATGTTGGTTTGATGAAGGATCTCAAATTTTGGGGGTTTGGACACCTCATTTGATCTGTGTCATCCTTTGTCATCTACATTGGTACACTTGGACCCCTCTTGAATGTCTACTTTAGTTTGAGTTTGAAGCAAGTTCGTCCTCTCACTAAAGTGGGAGCTAAATGTAGTGTCAAAAATTGCCATCAGTGACATTTTCACACTAGTTTAGCTCCTTATTAAATTAAGCTTAAAATTTTCCTTGATTTAGGTCATGGGACCTTGTAAACTAAATAAAATATATTCAAATTATGCCTTGTAAAGGTGTTGTAAAATGTTGTAACCCACTTTCACACTATTCTAGGATACATTATTAATTATTTGAGCCTAATGAACCCGTTTTTATCCAAACTATGCTTAATTATTTCCTTTCTTGGGTGTTATAAAGTGTTGTAACACACTTTCACACTTATCTAAGGGTTTTATTTAATAATCGGGCTTTATTATGCTTTAATTGGCCTTAAATTTCATCCACAAGCCTTAATTAATGTATAATTTTGAGGATAATCTTCACATTGATAATCACCCAATCATTATTGAGGTGTTCTTGGCTTGTGTGGCCTAGATTAGTGATTTGAAACTCATTCACCACCTTGGGTGAATGATTCCCACCTAGATTTTTGGGTCTTGAACCTGATTTCACACCTTTCTAAGCGCTTTTTAATTTTGGTCTCATACATTATGCCTAATGGGACTCATTCGCCACCTTGGGTGAATGAGTCTCATTTATCTCAAAATCAAAATTAATTCAATTTTTTTTGTGGTATTTTATTCTCCTAGATTTGATTATGGCTTGTAGTGTTGTAATTTTGGGAATTCTTGCATAATTAAGTATAAATACAAGGTTCTTTCACTCCTTTTCACCTAAGACTTTTGTGGGAGCATTCATGATAGCAAGTTTGAGTCCACAAGAGCATTCAAGTGTTTACACTACTGTATTCGACTCCAATTTCCGACGAACATTTGTTGAAATTTTGACAAACTATTGTCGAAACACTGATGAACCACCTAAATATTTTTTGTCAAAACATTTTTGTCACTTTATTGACAAACCTTAAACCTTCAAAATCATGACCTAACTTCGTTAGTGTCACCACAAAAAACGGATCAGGTGTTCGTCAGAATTTTGACAAAAATTGTGTTGATCTAGTGACGAACAAGGGATCAGGTGTTCATTGGAATTTTGATGAAAATTAAGCTAATAATAATGATGAAAGTTTCATTGGAGGTAGAGCCAGTTCGTCAGATGCTTTTTGGTGTTTCGTCAATTGATTTCGTCAAAATTTTGATGAAACAATGCAATTTTTTTTAAAAAGTTTTCATTCCAATTTAGGCATTCTTTCATTTGCAAACATGCTAGTCTTGATAATGTAATTGGTGGGTGTAAATAAAAATTCCACAACCTTTTCCAACATCCTCCCTTCCTATGCCAAAAGGGGAGCTTTGTATTAGGGTATGGACATCCATCAAAACATAAAGGATGGAGGAATTTTATCAGATGTAGTTGCAACTGTCCTGTTAGACATGTATGCAAAATGGAAAATTATAGACAAGGCACGTGAATTTTTTGATAGAATTCCTCAAAGAAATGTGGTCACATGGACTGTAAGGATTGCAAGATATGCACAAAATAGATTTGTTCAAAAGGCTTTAGAAATTTTAAAGAAAATGTAATTGGCTGGTGTAAAGCCAAATTCAACAACCTTTGTTAGCATCCTCCCTTCTTGTGCCAAAAGGGTAGCTTTGGAACATGGTATGGACATCCATCATAAGATAATGGAAGAGGGATTTTTTTCAAATATTATAGTTGGAAATTCTCTAGTAGACATGTATTCAAAATGTAGAAGTATAGATAAGGCACATGAACTATTTGATGGAATGGCTTAAAGAGATGTCATCTATTGGAATGCAATGATTGTAGGATATGCACAAAAATCACTATTTAAATAGAAATTGTTGTGATAGATGCAAACTATTTCCATCATTTTAAATAGGGACAATGTTCTTGAGGAGATGATTGGTGATGCTAAATATAGCAATCTAAAAATTAGGCTTGTAATATGTTGTAGTGGTAACTGCCCTAATAGAGATACCTATGAAGAGTCTATAGTGCACCTTCAAAATATGTAGTCATGCCTATCTTATCATGTTCCCCACATGAACATATGTTCAATTAGATAATAGAATACAAAATAAAATAAAGAGTTTAACTAATAAATTGTAGAAAATAGATTTTTGTACTTTATATTCATATCACTAATTACATTCATTACATTGCACACCTTTCAAACAAGTATTAGTTAATCTTGCATAACTAATAACTAGATGTTGATAGATGACAAAATTACAATTACAATATAGATTATTATGGTCAGCCCTAACGGTTATGCGAATTACTTCACATTATGTAACTAATAACTTGGGAGCAACTTCCACCAATTGCATTAGCTTGTCATGGTATTCCATGGAGACCACATTTATTTGAGGCAATTTTTCAAATGGATTCACTGCCGCTGTATATGCTATATGACATTTTTTTTTTTCATACGTAATACCAAATTATTACATCAAAGCAGTTCCGCCTTGCTACTATTATCTACACTATTGTCATGCATCTCATGGAATCTTTATCATATCAATATGCAGAGTCCTTGATGATATGACTATATTTAATCTTACTCATCATTGAGAACTGAGTCATGGTGTGTCCTTCCCATGACTTCCTTTAATGGACAAGGCTATCCTAAACTCTGCATTTATGGTCATTGTACTAAAAATTATCATGATTGTCCTTACATTATTGTTTCGTCATCATTTTATGGTGAGTATTAAACTTATTGTTATGACTATCCCTAGTTTTAAGAAATGGTTATCTCTTTCATAGCTGGCTACCAGCGACTTTGCAATAGATCGAGTATCAAAATGCCACGGGGGAACAAGACAATAATTTAAAACCAAAAGTGTCACACACACCAAAAAGAGAAGACTCACAACATAGTAAACACCAGCAACAAAAATCTCTTTCCTGACACACACACAACACCACTTATCCATTATACCGCCCCACTAGTTTTCTGACCACAATACAAATTTCCACTTCTCATTCGAGCACAAGGGATAGAAGAAACCTCAACCTCTACTTCATCTTTATCACTACTTGGAACAGTGACAGCGTGTACACTTGGCGTCTTTTCTAGTACTAGTAGGAAATCAATCACCTCCAGGTCAAAGGGTATGCCTTCATTCAACAACTCCAGGTACCAAGTGTGGGAAAATTTAGCCTCATTTTCATTGTCCGATGACCCACTTGTAAGGCTTATAGGTGAATGTTGATGACCATATGATCCACGCCCATATCACACCTTACACTGGGTTCCACTAGTGAACTACTTTGGTTGCTTTCCCTTGTTGCTTGATTGTTCACTAGTCATACTTTGGAATTGCAACCTACGACTACATCTAGCAGGGGCTAGCTTTTTCCTATCAACTTCCATGGCAGAAGAAGTTTCTGCTACACTAGAATTGTGCTTATGTGAGCTCAATCCAGTCAAATTTTGTCCTGGCTTGCTCATTTTTTCTTGTAAATCAGTTGAACTGACCCTGTACCACTTCAAGAGAACAAATAAAACTAGAACCAGACAATACAATTATCAACTGTTCTTGCCATGTATTTATCATGTGGAGAGATGGCTTTCACAATCAATGCTTAAAACATGTGTGACCCTGGAAATTCGTTGGTAGTTGTACAATCACTGTTTATTTCCCATTTGCATGGAAATATGCAAGCCACTCGCCATGATTACTAGTATTTGTGTCTTCACATGAACTTGGGATTGAATTTGATCATGTTGCATGAATTTAACCATTAATGAAAATTAGTTGCACAACAAAAATGACCATCATGTGGTTTTTGCCAACTTTTGAACATAGTTTGTTGATCATCTTCCTTGGTGGCCAATCAGATGGACGGTTTCTATTTGACCAGTCTTGACCTCCAATAGTGCTTCACTGAGGTGTTTCATAACCCGTCACATTCATCCATGTCAGATGATACCTTCACCTTGTGGGGCCTCTATAAATTGAACTGACCTAGATAGGTGTCACCATATCATTGATCTTGTTGGGTTTATCCTCCGCTTATCTTCATTTAGTGAGCCAACGAGGAATGATGAAGATTTTTCCACCTGGCTGATCTCAACCACTCGTTGAAGGTGCTCAGGCACAAGATCATTAATGGAGAGTGGATCTCACATCATACCTAGGACACGTGTTAGATTTTCACTAACCTCGCTACTTTTATCTAGCATGCACCTTACTTTAGCAAGCTAGCAGGGTATGTCTCAGATTTCATCTATGATCAACAAATCTCGCTAGTTACACAACACACAATATTAGCATTCAATGGACAACACTGGGTCACTTGATGGTGACATGACTGCAGGGTAAATGACTTAACCCTTAAGTCATCAGACTTAACACTTTTGTAATTCATCTTAAGGAAAACCTTTTCCCGATGGGAAAAGATGACTAGTTGCCAAGACACATGGGGTCAGTGAACGAATGTGGTGGGAGGTTTAAAAAAATCACTTAAGAGCTCAATGATGGACTGAATGGGTCAAAACAAAAATAAAGCATTGACACATTTTCCAATAAAAACCCTACTCACTAGGGAACAAGGGTTTTGCATGGGAAACCAGATTCATGAAAACTAAGCTGAAATTTTGAAGAATTTCACAAGCTTCATGAAGCTCCAAGCATACAAAGTTTTTCTTGTCTCATGAAGCTTAAAGATCATTATTGTGTGGTGGCTTATCAAAGTTATCAAGAGGTATATCTTTGGTTTGGTTGTGTGGGAGCCAAACAGAGGCATGAATTCCCTTAACACTCACATCTATGGGCATATACTGATCGTGTGTTTCTCACATCTTTGGATTACTCACCCTGTGGACATCCTAAAGTTCCATGGCTCTAGATTGAGGATGTTGTGGATACTCATCGTACAAATGGCCTAAAGTTTTGTGGCCCCAAAGTGAGCACATTTTCATCAAATTTGGATCCACCCATCTTGTTCTTTTCTTTCGTCTTTATGTCTTTGGCATTGCATGTTTGTGTATCTTATTTTTCTGCAAATCATACACCTTGTGTCTATCCTTTTGCACTCATGTTGGTTTGATGAAGGATCTCAAATTTTGGGGGTTTGGACACCTCATTTGATCTGTGTCATCCTTTGTCATCTACATTGGTACACTTGGACCCCTCTTGAATGTCTACTTTAGTTTGAGTTTGAAGCAAGTTCTTCCTCTCACTAAAGTGGGAGCTAAATGTAGTGTTAAAATTGTTATCGGTGACATTTTTTCACACAAGTTTAAGCTCCTTATTAAATTAAGCAAAATTTTCCTTGATTTAGGTCATGGGACCTTATGAAATAAATAAAATATATTCAAATTATGCTAAAGGTGTTTTAAAATGTTGCCAACCCACTTTCCACACTATTCCTAGGATGCATTATTAATTATTTGGGGCCTAATGAACCTATTTTATCCAAAATATGGCAGTGTGCCTTTTTTCTTGGGTGTTATAAAGTGTTGTAACACACTTTCACACCTTATCTAAGGGTTTTACTTAATAATTGGGCTTTTGTTAATAGCTTTAATTGGCCTTAAATTTCATCCA
>VDFB02111091.1:0-38462 GCA_007258455.2 Sequoia sempervirens
TATGAACAACAAAACTCAAAAGATACTATCAGGGTAAGCCCCATGCACAACATATAAAGCCACATGATAAATTGCATTAAGCAAGGCATACACCATCCTACATAAAGTCTTCATAACGAAACTATTTTCAAGTGCAAGGCTAAACCCATAACATCAAATAGATCATACGAGCAATAGTTCACAAAGAACCAAAAGTGAAGGCCAATAATAAAGCAACACCCTTCTTTCCCTTTCTCTGGAAGACTGATAAATCACTAAAACAAGGGTTTCCCAACAAAGTGGCAACAAAACTTGATCTCAAAATCAACATCAAACTCAAAGCCAAAAACAACCTCCATAAATAAATTCATCATAAACTCCAAGATTACACACAAAATTCACCACAAGAATACACTCAAACATTCCAAATTTTCCAATTTACCAACATGATATGTCATGCAACAACTATTCCAATAATGAAATAAAGACATACATGATAGATTAACCTGTCATCCATTAAGTAACTACAAGAGAATCAATTCTCATAAGGAAATTACCTTCAAATTCATCCTTGAAAAATAGATACTTTTGAAACCTATCTAAGCACAAATTAAAGTATATCAATAGAGAAATATGTCATATTATCTAGTAGCTAACTTTATAATAAGGGTGATATTTCTACCCTACTCCAGGTTTTAATCCAAGCCTACTAAACTTTCTTTTATTTAATAATCACTAAATAACCATCTTTAATGAACACTCATAGGTACATGAATGTGGTATAAGAAGTTAGATATCTCCTAACTTGGTTTTCAATGTTCCTAAGTTATAGAGTTTTTCTTTTAAATTTCAAACTTCGACTTTGGAATAAAAATACCCTATTATATCAAATATACTATGCACTGTTAAATTACTCTTTCAACAATAAACCTTCCAATGCATAACTCCAAATAAATTAACTATTCAATCTCTATATCTTAAAGTATACTCATGTTCTACATTGATTAGGCTACTATGATGCTCAAAAGGAAAGAAGCTATTGAGCTGAAGATGAACAAATGATCTTGCTTTTGCAATCATGCTTCTAACCTTGTAAGCTTTATTTGTGTCACCGATGCACTCAGTCATGCAGATTTGGTGGATGAGGTTATAAGTACTTTGCACATCAGTAACCTTATTGCATACATATGTAATTAATCAAAAGTTCACATGGTTACCCTTCATGTTGGTGTTGGCAATCCTGGGATGCCCTAAACCTCATTGCTAAATGCTAGATAACCTAGTGATTCCTACGAGTCATGAAAGAATAAAGGCTAAGTGTTTCTAGAAACACTGCATTTTAGTTGGATCCTAAAAATGCTACATCTGGAAAGGTTCCAACTATATTAGGGAGGTTTTTTTAAAAAAAAATTTATACACCCTACCATGTTCAAGTGCACAGCTATAACAAGTTGACAATGAAATCAGAGAGATTATATAAACCTTTAAACTTCCTATTATGTTCAAGTGCTACAGCCAAGATGGGCTGACAATGAAATCAAGGCGATTATTTAATTTACTACACCTTTGCAGTCTAAAAGTTGCAGCTGTGATAAGTTACCAAAGGTTTCAGGGAGGCTACTTAATTTTGTACAATGCCTCAACTCTAAACAATGTAATAGTGACAGGTTGCCAAGTATATTAGAAAGTGAATATTGGAATTTGGAAATATCGCCATCTTCTTGCTTTATTATTGTTATTTTCAAATGCTGAAACTGCAATAGATTGTCAGTAGAAACAAGCAGGATAATTAAATCTTTAAAATTTCCTATTAACTTCAAATGTTGCGGCTAAGATAGATTGACAACGGAATTAGAGAGATTATTTAAAACTCTACAACATTCTATTTTCAAGCACAACAAACGTAACAAGCACAACAAACGTAACAGGTTGCCAACAGGAACACGAGGGCTATTTTCACCCCTAAAGTCTTCTATGTTCGAATGTTACAGCTAGGACAGGTTGCTAAAGAAGTCATAGAGCTTAATTAAACCATGACAATATTTTAGTTTCAAATATTGCAACTGCAATAGTATCAAGGGGTTTATTAAATCTTGAACTTCCTGCCGTTTCAGGTAAATAGACTCTAGTACTCACAACAGGAAAATGAAAACCTAGAGAACAAATGGTTGCTAGCAGCGCCTACAATGGAGAAGGAGAGGAAATGTGCAAACGCAACCATTATGGCTCAAATAGGATAACGACGACCATCAACGTAAACAAAATAGAGCTTGTTTGATATTATAGTTGCAAATAATCTGAAAGGCGATGGATTATTAAGAAAGTATGATTGCATTTAATTCTTTTCTCAGAGATAACATGTATCAAATAAGAGAAAGCAACATCGTAGTTCCATGACACTGAGTAAAGATAATCTACTAACCTTGAAATAGATCACGAGTTGAAATTGGTGAACTAGGGTTAATACTTCTCTTTTCTAGAATGATTTGAGAGCCAATGAATAGAGACAAAAAGCCTATCCTCAGCAGCTTGACCCAATGTACCTGCTCTCCCCTGATGCCCCCTTCTTTCTCTAGATTCTAGCACCTACTTCTTCAGCAAGGTCCATAACCTGGATAGAGGTGATCGCTGAAGATGGATATGGCTCTTCCACGCCATCCATTGCGATGGCTTCCTACAAAAATGTGGATGATAACCCCATTTCTAGAGAACTGAAGATTCAGGTTGATACAATAATTGATGCTACTCTGGTACCCATATACAACATCATGGTTCCATTTCATGCAGCCACCATCGAAGGTGTTACCAGCCATCAAGATGGAGGAAATTCTTAATATGTGAACTGTGCCCCTTGATGAGAATGAAGATACTTGGACTCAACTCCACACCGAAAGAGCAGGTTGAAGATAATTGGAATGTATAAGCAACACCATCCACTAGTAGTATCATCTTGCAATTCCCTGTGAGGGTCTTTTTTTAACAAAGCAAGTCCTTCAGAGCATCAGATAGAGTCCTTTTTCGTAATGTGCCTTCCTCCAAAAATAGCTCCATTTTCTCCATTATTCTCGTTAATGATGTGCATGGGATTCCTTATACATTTATTGCAATCTGGTAGGATTCCCTCCAAATAACTCCTCCCTTTCCATTCTCGACATGCATTGGAGAGAGATATTTTCTTTCACACCTATTACCGTTATAAAATAACTATGAAATCAATTTCCTAGTACTTTATTTATTACCATGCCGTTACAATTTCTCCACTCCCCGCATCAAAGAGCCATTACCATTTTGTTGTAACTGACCCCTCAATGAATTTCCTCAAGATTTTTTCAATGTTCGCGACAGGAAGAGATATTTTCATGCAGTACATGCAAAGAATTTATTGGATAAATCTGCATATTCTCTGGCAAGGATATGAGAACATCATGTTTAGTGTATTGGGTATAAATAACATTTAACGCAAGAATAACTTCAATATAATGCCAAATTAAATGGTAACCCAATGGTGGATTGACTAGATTCTTCTCCACTCAACTTATATGGCTGAGAGGAAAGAAATGACAATAAGAACTTGAAGTTTAGATTTAGAAAAGGCTACTAGATGGCACATGCAGTAGGTCAAGACTCCCAAAGCCCAAAGGATGATGCCAAAACAAAAGCTAACCAATATAAAACTTTCAATGAAAGTGTCATACTATAAGTAAAGATTAAACAACGAGATGTTGAGTCATACGGCGCTATTAGAGGGAGAGAAGTATATTCTTGAATTGCGAGCAGCCAAGAGTTTATTTACTTAATCGATACAAGTTAAGCATGATGCTAGCCCTTCAAAACTAAATGCATAAGACCATCACTAGATTATCTAGAGCTTTGTTGTAAGAAGGTAAAACAAGATCTTTACTCTCTTAAGATAAAACTTCCTGTAAGCTTTGAGGTAAGTTGTTAGAACTTTTATCTAATTTGTCACAATCTCATAAGACACAAATCAAACATATTGAATCCATACAAGACCACACTGAAACACACAGTGAAACAAAAAAATAACATCACATAATGATGTGAACGGAGGGGTACTCATGGACCAATGATAAAGCAAGAACGTTGTTAAAATAATTGAGTTTTCCGATACGAGGTTGTCTTGGTTCTATTCAATGAAAAAAAAGAAATGGGGGAAATGGCTTGACAAGGTCACATATACTAACTACCAACCAGAGAAAAGAGTTGTCAAAAAGAGAATAAATATTGAGACGGTGATCATAGCATGATCAAGGCATTTAAATATTCTGTCAGACTCGGCTCTAAAATTACACCAAGTGTGTCAGAGGGAATGAGAATGGCAGTGGCCAATATTGGAATAAAAAAGACCCAATTTATTGTGCATATAAACCACTTTCTCGCCAACGTCTCACTCCATTCGGAATGGCATAGTGCCATCTCAATCATATTGAAATCCCCACACAAAATCTAGGTAGCAACTAGCAATGAATCAACAATCCAACGTCAAAGCAAAGAGTGTTCCACAACATCATTAGAGGCATAAACATTAATAATCCCAATTGAACATTATCAATGTTTAGAAGATCAAGACAGTTAATGTGGGGTCAGACCCATGGTCGACCACACAAGTGTGCCACTGTGGGGAAAAAAGGGTGATAGCTCTGCCACGCCCAACTTCATGATCAATATAAAACATTTGATTGGCTAGCCAAATAGAGCGACAAGCCGATGCGAGCGAAAAACCATAAATTTTAACTTGGAGACAAAGCACTTCAATACTAGAATATTTATTCAAAGTATCCCTAACATAATACTTTCTAGAGAGGTTTGTCAGACCTCAAACATTCCATGAGAGGAAATTCATGAGTGAAACTCCTCTTTATCATCGAAGTCCGACTCCTCTTCATTCGTATAGCTGATAAGTGATTTTGTAGAAACTCGTTAAACTAAGTTAATCAATAGAAGGAGAAGAAAATCTTCATTTCTCTTGCACATATTCACCTTCTAATGGCGAAGAGGGACTGCGAGATTTCCTTTGAGCTCCTGACACGGGAGGAGAAACATTCAGCTATGCTATCATAACAACAACAGGCTAAGGCATAGTCTTCGAACTAGGCTGCATTGGAACATTATCGACCCGACTGGAGCTTCCTTCCCCTTCACTAAAGGGTTTGAAATGCTCTTTGTGGGTTCAGAGGCCTTGGAAGCCAACCCATAACCACTGGAATTATTTTTTTGATTTGTAACCATGGTCCATTTTTCATCAGGTTTGGCAACAGAAGTATCCACCTGATGAGGCTTTTTAGTATCTCATGGTGGAGAAGGTGTACAAGGCATTTCCAAAGGGTAGTCCTTGATCTTGTGCTATGCGGACTGACACCTACAACATGTGTTGGGAAAATTAAAATAAGTGACCTTATAGGTATGCCAGAGAGCTCCAATTTGAATGTCAATGGAGTCTTTCAAATCTTTGGAAAGGTCCACTTCAACACAGACTCATTTCTGGGGTTGGGCCTAAAAAAACTTATTTGACTCAATGCAAATGACCCTCCCCAGAGAGGATGCAATATGATTTAGAAAAGGCACACAAGGTAGAGGTAAACTAGGAAACTCAATCCAAATCGGGACCCACAACTTGGTGTCATCCGAGACAGCGAATTCCTAGGTCCATGCCTGGAAAACCAATAAAGAAGACTTGACATACCAGGGACCATGGGCTAGGATAGCTTGGACATGATTGACCTCTACAAAGTGGAACAAGAAAAAACCCTTGGTTAAATTTTGGACCATATCAAGGTGGACCCCATGAGGGACCCAGGCCTTGTTGACCCATTCCTTAAGCACACTTTCAGGGGGAGTCCTCCCAAAAAAATACCCAACAAGGGTGTGTTGCTCAAGCCATTGACAAGCATAATCAAAATTAGGTAAAGGTAAAACCACATCAGTTGGGGAGTCAAAAGACTTACCTCATGAAAGACTTTTGAAAAAAAATTTGGGGTCATTTGTTTGGAGGAGGAGCCATTGAGCAGAGTCATCAAACCACCAACACCAACATGAATTGTGGGTTAGAGCCGGTTGAAGTCATATTAAAACCAAAAAACACAATAAATGAGGTCATACACAGAAAAGAGGAAATTCATGTGCAATATGATGCAAGAGGGGCCAAGAATGACCACAAACACAAAAAACCCTAACAAAGCTCATACACCTTTTGTTCCTAAAAATCTTAATTCCACATTTCTAACTATTTACTTTTAATTTTACATTATTATACAGAAATACCCATGTTCTTTATAAATTATAAAATGCCCTGAAAATATTTTTTAATTCTAAAAGCTTTTAAGTGAAGGTGCCACATGGAAATTTTCTCCATTTTTATTAGGTCCACTTTAATCACATATTTTCACCATATAAAAGTAATGGTACCTAGATGTTTGTAGCCATCTTTTGGGCAAGATTTTAATGGGGTTGTTTAAGTGAGCCCTAGGAGCCACCCATTCCAATGCCATAAAAAGTTTGGGCCTAATTGGCCCAAATTTTGGTGGTCCTTGCCATTAACACTCTCACATATTTGTGGGTGAATTCAAAGCATTAAAATGAATTTGTGATGGGTTTCAAATTCCGTAACATAGGGAACATTTATTAGTTGATAGTCCCAAGATAGCCAAGATATTGCCATAAATAGGGATACAAATAAAACTTGCGCATTGGTTTCTTCCCCATAAATTTGCTTAAATGGATTCCACTTTTTGTTTTGTAAACTATACAAGAAGTTTTCATTTTATTCCTTGACGTATTCATGTCTAGCTAAAAATTTGGAGATTTTGTGAGAATTTTACAATGGGTTTCAGCAATAATAAATAATTTATTTTATATATCATTTTTTTCACTTTGCTGAAAGGCAAATTTTGGATGACATGTAAGGTGGGCACAAAACCAACTTTGTTCTCGAGGAAATAAAATGGCCTTACATTGATTTTAGTATTTTGAATAGCGGATGATAAGTTAATGAAATTACTTATAATTTAAACTAATGAGTTGAGAGTTAAGATATAAATACATACATGAAAGTGAGAGGAATTATAGTTCATTGTAAAATTGATTTGATGTAGATGTTGATTGTTGAGAAAGAAATTTGTATATTTGAAATTTAGAATTAGTTTAGTGTTTAGGGATTTGTGTCAAATGAATCTTGAGTTTTTTTGGTGTTAGGATTTAGATTTTAGATAATTGTGAGTCACAACAACTATACATTTTGTCTTTTTGTGTCTATAAAAAATGTTTGTTTGGTTGTATATCTATGTCTAAGAAAGTGAGGTGCTAAAGAGTACTATTGGGAGCTTTCTATGTATAGAGGGAAGTGTGAAACCTCCTTGGAGGTAATCACCCCCAGGTTAATTTAATAATATTGAGAAAAGATAAAAAAACGTAATAGAAATTGATTGGTTAATACCCAATGCAAATTGGGACCAATGTATGTTTAGCTTGATACCAACTTGAAACTAATGCAAATTGATTTCAAAGATGTGATATGCTATTAACTAATAAGTGTCCTAGCATGGTTTTTTCAAATACACAACTATAAACACAATTTAGTAATTTTGGCACCTTCACCAACAAGTAATGAAAATACCTTTAGAGAATTCCCAATGCTTCACCCTTGTGAAATTATCACCTAAATTGAATAAGTGTTAATTGGACCATTCATGCTCATGAAAGGTGGGTTCTTTTGAACCACTAGTACTCATGAAATATGGGTCCATGAGACTAACTAGAAAAACCACATAGTTAAATCCTAATAAAAATTATATTATTTCACAAACTATGAAAAACTACCTACTTGGTAATGGTAATATCCCAAGATTGTTGACCTTGAAAAGGGATAATTTTAAAACTTATAAACTAGGGGAAGATCATAGGTATCATCTAGCATAGAAGACAAGATTATAGGTATAATCTAGTATAGGATGGGAGATATCCTAGAAATCGAGTTGATAACATTTTACCCTTCAAAACATGTTTATCATTAATCAAAAACATTTTAAAGTGTAGGATTTTCTATATTAGAGTGTTGGGTTTAGGATTGAGGCTAGTGAGTGTGTTAAAAGAGTCAAAGTAGGGTCTAGAATAATATATTAACAACATCCACACAAAGTGTCATAAAACATAGAGGTGAAAGAGTGAAGTATACCATTATGTCCTCTACATTTCTCCCCACTTCAATGTTTCTGCAAAACTAAATGAGCAATTGATAAAAATGGATATAGAATTTTTAATCTAGAAACCTAGGAAATTGAAGCAAGTGCATGCTCCCTTTGTCCTTGACATGTAATATTCATCCATCGAGATTGTCATATTAGCAAAGGAAAATAATTATTCTACAAAACTATGCATAAAATGGAAATATAACTAGTAGATAATGTGTGACCTTGAATTGTGTGTACTATGAAGGTGTGTCCATAGGTCAATAAGAAAAAGGAAAGGGAAATTATGACTAAAAATGAGTATTGAATGACATGTAAATCTAAAATTGGAATTAAAAATTTGAGTATGATAATTAGACATGACATATAAATGTAAAACTAAATAGTGAATACACACCTAAGACATACTTGTGTGTTTAGTAAATTTTTTTGAACATGTGCGATCTAGGAGATCTCCCAATTTTTTCCCTAAAAAGAGAAAGCACAAACACATGAAACATACAAAAAGAAGCAACACCTTGCCCCCAAGTGGCAAGATCAAGAAAAAATATGGAAGAAAAGCATAGCATGAGTGAATCAATATGATAAAATTAAAATAAATGCTAACATGAAGACGCAGATAGCCAATATCAATAGTGAAATTTGGTTATCATGTTTCCATACCAACAGGGCCAAAAGATGTATCATAAGAATTCATGCCCCCATGGGGGAATCTTGGTGATTGTACATGTTATGAAAGGTAATGTAATGTATCTTTCTAAATAAATTTTTTATGTACAAAGATGGTACTTTATGTTTTCACTAGTGTTTCATGCCCTTGTTTTGGAGATGTTTCTATAGATATTTTATTGTTAGCACCTTGATCATGAAAATGTATATTTAAAGATGTATCTTTTGAATCTTTTTGCTTATCTTCATATACTTTTGTTTCTATTATGAATTTATTTTAAGTGTCAAGATCAATCATTATCCACCATATGGCATCCTATTGATGCTCACTTGTATGTAAATCTTACCTTCATTATCATTTTGTTTGATTTTATGTGTGCATAATTAACATGTGAGACATGATATTGTAAGGTAAAAAAATTACATACTTTATAATTTTCACTTAATGTTTCTATACTCATTTTTGTGTCCATTCACTAGGAATGTTTTAAGGATCATTTTTATTGTTTCCTTGTATGACACAATAATCTTTTCTTAAGAATTTGTTATTAGTGTGTCATGCATACATGATTAGAAATTTTGTGTTGTTTGTAATCCCTCCCTATAGCTAAGAGACTTGGGTCCCAAAGGACACCAACACCCCTACACACTAGCATATAGACACAAACACCCCTAAATGCATATTTCCAATTCAAATTCAAACCCTCTTCCTCCAAAAATTTAGGGATTCCCTTATTAATTTTTCTCCAATGAATTATTGACCTAGAGGGAATCAAATTTAAGCATCAATTTGTAAAATCTAATCTTTCATATTCTTAATCACTCTAACCTCCTCTTGCACTTCTATTCTTTTAATTACATGTAATGGCTGCTTAGATTAAGAGGTAGATATTGAGTTCTTATGTTTACCCTCACCTTTTGAAGCTCCTCAATGCTACTAGTCTAAAATTCTTCCATTGTTAGAGTTCCATCTTTGTCTCCATTCTTTCTCCTCATCCTAAGATCCATAACACCTTCCAAACTATTTTCTACACTAATTATTTTTTTCTCTAATGTCTCTTTAAAAATATTGTAGAGATATCCTTTCCCCAAACCTTATGCTATAAATATAAAAAAATCCATTGACCAACCTCTTGAAACACTAGAGATTTCTACCTCCTTGGTTTTAATTTTTCCCTTCCCTCACTACTATGGAATTAGGCAATGCCCAAAATTTGATCCCTTCTTCCATTGGGTATGCCTAAAATTTAATCCCCTCTTCCACCAAGTATTCACAAACCCAATCCCACATCCCCTTCAATGTTTCTCATAAATTTTTAGAGCTATTTAGTCCCCTCTCCAACTTACATGAGGTATCCCAAATATTTGAACCCCACAATCACAAAAGAATTTATGAATCTTTTCTTCCAAGGTATGTTTGTAGTGATTTTCTTGAAACCCCAACCTCCCATAATGCAAGACCTTAAGTGGGCCTTTGGATTTCTCAATCCCCCACACCTAGGTTCATTTTTTTCCACGAACCCTCAACTTTGGGCCTTCAAAAATATTAATTCCAACTTACCCATTGGAAATAATCTAAATAACATCTTGAATGTAAATTCCCCATTCCCTCTTTCATTTTTAATCCTTTAGCATGTGAGTCCCTAGACCCCCATCATTTGAATGCCAAACCCTAGCTACTACCTTAGAATCCCTAAGATACCATTAATTCCCAAAATTGACTATTGTGGAGTTTTACAACCATTTATTTATCCTCACAAATTTCCATTGATCACTTGAAAGGATGAATCAAATTACAAATCTAGGTGAAGATGATGGAAATGGGCATGAGCCTTTCAAACACCATATATGCAAGACCTAGCATATGTAGGTAAATAAATACTACAAGACTACTTCTCTAATTGTGGGAATAATCTTACTACTACCATTGGATGTTAACATCGCATCCAAGGAATATTTTTCTAGAGGACACGTGTTAGTGCATTAAATTCTTCAACTAGTATCTGTAGCATCGTAAATTATCACCCTTGACAATTTCACACTATGTTTTGCTCCCCCTCTAAGTGTATGGACCTAATTGAACACCCAATTTCCTAAATCATGCATTATGTGGTCCAATTCAACAATTATTGGCAAATTGCAAATGGAAAAACTAAGCATTCATTCAATATTTTCCCCCTGGTTTTTCAAATCCTAAAAAAGTGGGTTTGGATAAGGGCGCCCTTGGTGCCCTTGTCCTCTTAATTTGGCCCCAAATTTACAAAGGCCAAAGGTGGTATTTCATTTAATATTTTCCTCCTAACATTATGTATCTTGCAAAATAGGGTTAGGATAGTGGCGCCCTAGGCACAAGTATGTCCCCCTATTTTGGCTCCAAATTTGAATATGTTGAAGGCATAATTTTATTACTTGAATTTCAAATATCCAAAGTTGACCATCGGGATTTAATTTTTGGTAAATTAGATTAAATTCCTATAAATACCTAGTTATTGCATTATTTCAAAACAATCTAGCAAGTTGAAGAATCTATGATCAAGCAATCATCAAGAGCATTATCAAGCAAGTCAAGAGCAACCATTAGAGAATTTATTGTAGCAATTCAAGATCCAAGAAATCCTCTGTGAACACCATCATTAAATCCAAGTAATTTTACTTCTTCTTTTGGAGAAGAAACATTCACATTACTTCATTGCATTTTGATTATACCATTCACTCTTAGATCTTACATGGTATGTTTGCAATTGCTCTTATACGTTGGCATCACTTTTATGGAATCACTCTTGTCGCACTCTCATGATCATATTTTACACCAATATAATTTAATGTCATATTTATATGATCATATTATATATGAAACTATTATCTTATTGTATTCATATGATTTCATTTGGTAAAACGCCATTATTAATTTCACTCATGACAATAGTCCTCACATTGGGAAAACAATGAGAACACCCTTTACATATAATTTTTCACATCATTATGTTACAATGATATCTCTTACATAGATTTGTTATTTCATTTTCATAGGAGCATATTTCACATGGCACCTTACATGGCTATCTCATCATAATATCTCACACTATCATTCACATACTATTCTTCCATGAACATACCTTATAAATAATTTATCATATTAATTTTATATGATGACACTTGGCACATGGCCTTCCTAAAATTATGTTTTTTCATGCTTACATCATTTGATTCACACACTAGGGCTAACACATTGTCACTTATGGGATTTAAACTTTTTCCTCTCCTTAAATTGAATCCTTCATAATATATGCACTCAATTTGAGGGGGTATATTATACACATTACATTTTCTTAGGTTTGCATGTTTATGATGCATAGATTGTGAGGGCCACACCAATTCCAACTCCATGGATACCCTTTGCATAATGATTTTATTCTCATTATTTTACACAATCTCATGCTACATAAATTATGGTGGCCACACTAGCTGGACAAGTCCACAACCATAAGTAAAGGTGTTGATCCATTAACAAGGAATGTTTTGGTCTTCCCTTTGAACATAATGATTACCCTAACGTGCTTTTCAATACCAATCTTGTTAGATACATGCACATTCACATGGACAAATGTATTACAAGCATAACACTATATAATAGAAACGTGTCATAACAAAGCATTTTAGGACATATGCCCAGACACAACCTCAAGCTAATATAGAGAAAAAATACTAAGTAGGTTTGACTTTGTTGATCTAAATAATAAATTATAAATCTAGACCACCAAATACATTTTACAACAAAACATAGAATTATGAACCACATAAAATCAACAAACATAACAAAACAATCTTACCCTCTCATTTATATTTATTTCTGAAATTTAATTATTAATTTATTATTTAATTAACTTTAAAATATAATTTATGTCCTTATAACTATATACCGTACAATTACTAAGACTTATAATTTAGAAAGATAATAAGAAAATGTGTAGAAATTTATTTCCATTCATTTATTTTTCAAATTTATTAATCTTTACATTCAAATCAATTCACTTATATAAGTATTTTAAAAATTCTAAACATAGGTAAATTACTTTCATGCCATGAAATATTTCTTGTCTTATTTTAGCTATTTTCTTGTTCATGAATTTTAGTTTCTTGATGAAAAAGAAAATAAAAAAGAGCATAATTATTAATTGGAATTTTATTTAAATAGATAATCCAAAACTTGTTGACATTTGAGAAAAGTTGAATGTTCATGATGCACCCCTACTAATGAATTAGCTCTTATTGTCTAACTACATTGTTTCTTATCTCTTGTCCCTTCAAATTTATTGAGAAAACCTTATTAAAAGATATAACACCATATTTTATAAATATATATAATATTTTTTAATATTTAAAATAAAAAATATGTATATTTAATTAAGTTTTTCAAACTTAAAAATTAATATGAAACAAGACCCAAAAAAAAGCCATTATGAACCGATTTTCATAAATATTGTAAAAGGTTTAAAAAAACATAGTTAGGCTGCCTTTCACATCTTACTCTAGTTGTAAAATTATAAATCTAAAATATCTTTAGAAAGTTGGGTAGGTACATTTCATTGATGTTTATTGCAAACAAAGTCTTTTGGTCCTTAGCTCCAAATAATTATAGGTTTTTTTACTAAAGACAAAACCAAGGTGGATGAATGATGACAGAAAATGAATGGAAACGAATGTGCTTGCCTTCCACTCAAATTAAGGGATGGTGTGATGGGGACATTGGTGGAAACCCAATCTTATCCTAGTGACTTGGATAAATGCACTTGGAACTAAGTTGAGGGTCCACATCTTATGTCAATAACCCATCTGAGGAATGGAAAGGTGGTTTTCTTTTTTTTTTGGAAAATGTGTAAATTTAATATTAAAAATTATTTTAAAATATCATTATAAAGGTTTATAGTAAAGTTATTATTTAAATATTAAATATATTTAATAAAATATGAATTTTTGCATAAAAAGTAATTTAAAGAGGCAGTGGATGAGGATTATTATGAGGTGATTTTTTTGGTGAGAGTTTATTTGGTAGATGATTCTATTCATTCTATGGATCTTGAAAATCAAGAGGATAAAATCACTCTCTTAATCATAGAGTTGTAATCGTGGCCTCAATACCATTTTATTAATGTCTAAAAGTTTTACCATCAAAAGATATAGATCATTATCATCATTATGCAAGAGGTAGAGACAAAAAAGAGGTAGAGACAATAAGATTTGACTAGGCGAGGAAATATACCTATAAGAAAGAAGGGGGATGATCAAACTATTGACATAAGAGGAACCTAGCTCATAGTACATGGAGGTACATGAATGATCAAACTATTGACATAAGAGAAGCCTAGCTCATAGTACGTGAAGGTGCTCTACCAAAGGTTGATCAAATCCTACAAATTGTAAAATTCAAAAGGAACCTTCTTGACATGAGTTTTAATCTATAAATACATAGAAAAAATCACACTCACTTTCTTAGTTACAAAAATAAAATATCTAATGTGAAGAACATAACACTATTTTAGATTTTCAAAATTGCAAAAATAATAGCATTGAAGAAATTACTAAAAAAAATCATAAAATCTAATTTATTATCTTAATAAATGTGTAAATATCGCTAATCACATCCAAAATTTATTACTCCTAATTATTAAATAATATGTTTTTATCATAATACTACACTATATAAAACAAAAAATGAGGGGGTATAAACATAGGAGGCATTTTTAAGGAGACACATGTAGCATTTGGAGAGGTTACTTTAGTAAAATGCTCATTACTATTTATTTGGAATAAGAATGATAAAAGCTCTATTTATTCATCTTCAAATCTTGAAATAATTAAGAAAACTCTATTTTTCTAATAGATTATATTTTAGTATATCTCATAAATCATGATGGTAGAAGGATGTTGATGTGAAATATTTGAGTTTTATATAAGGAATTAATATTGAAAAGAAGAATATATTTGGTTAAACATATATTCTTCTTGTCAAATATTCTCTAACATATGTTTATCGTAACATATGTTGGACAAATTATATGTTACAAAAAATATATAATAGATATAATATATATTTGATTAAATATTTGTTTCATCTAAATATATGTCAGGCTATAGCAACAACTATCTCATTAATGAATTCAAATTTAAAAATATGTTCAATGAAACCTATGACTATTTGAATATCCCTTCACATACTCAAAATATTCAAATTTACCAACCATGGGTAGCTTCCTCCATGGAAGGTGTCCAATTAATGTAGAAAATCTATGAATGAGCTTTTAAAATAAACAAATATGTGCAGAGACATAAAATGTGTAAACTCAATATATTTTTATCTCTAATTATAAAATTTTAAGAAGGGTTTATAATCTAATTTTATATATCTTTAAATTTTATGTGGGTTTGTGATATATATATAGGGAGAGAGAGAGAATCTCATATATAAACACATACATAGATGTGTGTATATATAATTATTGATGGTTGGTATCCTAAAACATTTATAGACAAATCTATCATAATATTTGTATCTCTTTATTTAAAAATTGATAAACAAAAAATGTTGATAAAAATGTAAAAGTCTATTAAACCTCAAGTTTTACTCTTATAATCAATGATGATTTAGATCATCCGTTTATTCTATATGAAATTAAATTTTATAAACACTTAATAATTCATGATAACTATTCAACTTATATATTTTTGTATCAAAATGCATATTATATGTTAGATAATTAATCTCGACAATCTCTTTAGATTCAATATTATATAACATATTTTTTTAATATCAACTATTTGATGTGTGTTTAGTAGGAAGAAATTAATATTCCATGAGGTTCAAAATTATTTAGTTGAAAAAATTATATTCACTTAATTCTCAACTTATAAAGAATAAGAGGAAACCAAAGAAAAGATATCATGCAATTTTTAGAAGAATTAATCTCATAATCTAATGATAAAAATTCCAAAAAAATTATAATCATTACAATTTTGGGAGCTAGTGACCTAAATAGAATCCTCCATGAAAGAAATTAAGAAACATGAAAAGAATGTTTGGAATTTTTTAAAATTAGTGTACTATGAGGTTTGAGGAGGGTGATCATGATGGTTGATTATTTCAATAGTCTTATTTTTTAAAATAAGATTAAGGAACTAGATACATAGTATCTTTTATGGAGGTCATGTGACCAAACTAACTTTGGAGACTATTGGAGATATTAATTTTGTGGTTATTGACTAATTTTTCTCACTTATGAAGCACAATAATTGTTTATATGCAATTAAAGAAATAAAATAATAATTTTCAAGGCTTGTAATTATGAATGAGAAATTATTTAATCTAATTGGTAATCATGAATCAAAATTTATTAATATTTTGATATGAGAAACTTGGAAAGGTCCTTATGAGGAATGAATATATAGAAATTAAAAGATAAGGTCACAATAGGTAAGGATCATAATCATGAATGAGGAAGTATTTAATCTAATAAGTATTCATGAACTGGAACTTATTCATATTTTGATATGAGAAACTTTGAAAAGGTGCTTAAGTGAGACAAATTTATTATAATATTTTGATATTATATTTAATCAATGGTCTTATTATTTTCTAACAACCAAAGATTGGTTTATTTCTTAAACATTCTTCTTTCTTTCAACTTGTTTGACCAAAAATTTTAAAAATAAAAAATATATTTTATATTCATGTCTAACCATGTCAATCTAGTTGGAATAACATACTCAACATTGAAATGATTAATCATATAAGAAAATTTCTAAGATAATATTTTGTAGCCTTTATTGATCACTCTATGGAATAATTCTATTCCCTCATAGCAATATGGATTAGAGGAATTTAAAAATTATCTTCCTCCAGTTAAAATAAAGTTTAGATCATAAGTCTTATATTTAGTATTCACAATGACTTGGCCTAAAATATAAGCTAGACATTACAATAAGCATAAAATGGTAGAAGAATGATAAAATTTTATGGAAAGGGGTTTTTGTTCTTCCTCTATTCATCTTGTAATTTTTTTAATAAAAATTATCTTGTTGAATGTTTAAGGATTGTAGAGCAATATTTGGAAGTGTATTTTAAATTTCAAGATGCATAAAATATTTGAACATACTAACTTTTTGGATAAACATTAAATGGATAATGGATGTTTTTATGCATTTAATCTTCTTGTTTTTTATTATATTAGCAAGGAAGGGCCTTGATTCTCATGGTACAAAGTAGCAAAAACTATAGACAACAAAAAGGTTGGGGAAACAACACTAGTCAAACCCAAAAAAACAACAAACAATTACTATTAAGTCTTCAAAAGAGGCATGTAGGAAAAATAAGAAGTGAAAGCATCCACAAGATTAGTGTAATTATAATAAAAAACAAGAGTATACCACATACTAACCCAAAATTTGGTACACTGACTAAAACATAGAGTAACTGAAGACCAACGGGTTTGAAACCATAACATAGCCAACATAAACACAATCTAGGATGGTCAACCAAAGAACCAATAGTTTAAGAGTAGACATAACAGGAAGAAGAAAAAAAGGAGATCAAAGCATAACATAAGAGCCATTAGTTGGATTTTGCAATCAATGCCCAATTTTCACCAATTTGGGAAACAAATTCCCTTCAATATGGGACTTCTTCATTTTCTAGGTCCTTTTCTTCATCCTATTTCCTAATCTTCTTCAGCTTCCTCTTAATTTTAGTTTGACCAATAACTGCTCCCACCATTGCATGATGTATTAGACCATCGGTCACCTTTATCAGGGTGATGACTGCCTTCTCCATATCTTCCATCTAAACCTGCAAGAAGGTTATCCTGCTTTTCAGGAAAATAACATTATTATCATCAAAATTAGAAACATCCTGGGGTTTTTCCTCTGCTTCAGTGACCTCCTTCTCCATTTCACCAGTATCCTCTTCCTTCTCAATTTATTCCTCCTCCTTGTCCTTGGTATCCTACTCAACCTCTTCTTCTCCATCTCATAGGAAGTAGCTTCAAACTCCATGTCTTCACTCTCCTCCTCCTAAGGTTCAAAATCTTCCACTTTCAAATTTTCCTCTTCGTCTAACTCAATTTCTTTCTATTTCCCCTTTTTATCTACAAACTTGACCTTGGCTAACCTCGTCGATCTATATCATCCACTCATCAAACCCGTCTACTCGTCCTCGTCTTCCTCCTCCTAGTTTCCCTCCAGGTATTCATTAATATTTATAACTTCCTCATTCTTCTTCTGGTATTTTTTCACAAATTTATTCTTAGGGGGTCCAAGCAGTAGAGGCGAATGCTTCCTCTTTTTCAAGGTGTCTCTAAGTAGCTAAAACTCAATTGTTTTCTCCACAACAACTTTTTGAGGTTTGGAACTAGAGGATTTAGTACCAAAAATTTCCAAAGGGGTAGCAATCAAGGGGGATCCCTTTCTTGAACCAGAACACTGGGTAGTAGGCCTAGGATTAGGGGTAGGGTGCATTTGGTCACCATCATGGGTTAAACCCTATTCCTCATCATCATTTTGGGGATGGTTCTCTTTCCGAACCAGTAGTGGGTTTCCATGGAGGTTTTTAGAAAGCACAAATTTGTAAAGGGCTAGCATTAAACTCTAATGCAAAGGGGGTGACACCCCGTTCTCAATATTTTGTTTCAAAGGGGATAGAAAATAGAAGGGTAGGTTGATTCTATTGTTATGGTGTACATGGTTAAGAAGAGGAAAATGGTAAGTGTGGATCATCATATACCTGCCTTCAAGGGTAAAATAACACATAATAAACATTCTTACCAAGGAAAACGGTAGAGGGAGTTCAAGCCACATATAACCATGTGAAACTTTGTTAACTTCTCACCATCGTGCAAGAATTTTTCCAAAAAATTATCATAATTTTCTCCACTTTTCCTAGCCACCTTCCTTTCGTATTTCTCACATTAGTAGCTTCCACTATGAATTGTGTTATGACTTCAAACTTCACCGCCCCAATTGAAACATTCCTTTTTTTCAAGGAATTATGAACTTGGCCATCAAATTTTCATTATAGCCTTTCATTTCTTTGAAAAAGGGAGCCATACCCTCCCTTCTAAACATATCTCCCATAAATCAAAATTTTTCTTAAGAGCCACACAGTTTGGAGGTTCAGTGCATTTCCTAGGCCCAACCATTTTAGCAGATTGCAGAATTTTAGCACTCTTCGACTAGTTAACAATTTTCTTCATTCTATCCCAAATAATAACCTCACCACCCCAACAAACACCAAACTTGCATAGAAGAACCTTAGAGATAGAAAGAAGTAGGTTGCCATTAAGAATGTTTAAACCAATCTTCCAAATGAAGAAAACCACAAACTGAAGGTCGAGGATGAAATTGGAATGATTACCATTCCTCATCATAAATGTTGCTAAAAAATCCAACTCTAGCTGAACCTCAAGAATGTTGTGATTAGATACATTTGGCATGTTGAAGATTTTTGAAATGACCAAAGCATAATAGTTTCTATTTAACATGTGATACAGAGATTGCTCGAGAATGATTACCTTATTAAATATTTTCCCAATGCCCATCTTCTTATCATTAGCCTTGATTTTAAGCATGCCACCCTTATAATCATTAATTGTTACAACCTTAAATATTTTCCTGACACCAATCTTCACATTATTAAACTTTAATTGTAACATGCCAACCTTATAGTCATTAATTCTTAGTCTCTTACCATCACTATATCTAATTATCACCCAACCCAAGTCCCTTAACTAGAACTTCTAAGTTGTAAAAAATTTCAAATTTTTCTTTTAACAAATTATCCTTTATTGCCTTTAGAAACTAGCCATACTCCCAACGGGACCAGGTGCTACACTCTAGTGCCTCATTAGAACTAGAGTTCACACCATAATTTCCTTCCCTATAAACATGGATTCTACAATGAGTGAAAAATTGCAACTGGATCTTACAATTATCCATTATATCTCTAATTTCCAAAGGAAAAACACTCTCACCCTTCAAAATATCAATAATCAGTTTAGAATCTCCATCCAAAATAACCTTCTAGAAACCTAAGTCTCTTAACAACTTGATATCACCCTAAGCAACCATAGCCTTTGATTTACTATTAGAACAAATTGAACATTTTTACCATAACCAAGAATACAATCACCAAGATGGTTTCTTATAAGGCCACTCGCCCCTTTCACGCCATGGTTTCCTTTGGAGCAACCGTCAAAATTACATTTGGTCCACTCCCTCTCTGGAGGGTTTTAGACAATAGTCTTCCTTGAAAGATGGGTATTCCAATTAATATTTATAAGATCCTTTTGAAGACCCATAATTGTTTGATTCTCATTTCCTTGTATGAAGGCATTGTTGCAAGTATGAAGGTTTTTTCATTGATGTCAACTAATTATTGGGTGCAGGTATGAAGGTGTTGTCATTGATGTCAACTGGTTATTAATTGGTTGTTGCTATCATTAATGTCATATCAATTGTACATGTTGAGGATATTGAAAAAATTGTAATAAAGGTTTTCTAGTATGCTCTGGATTTTTCTCTGAGTTGCATTCCTATTCTTGTGTGGTTTTGAGGTGTTGTTCATGATTGTTGGTAGTTGCTATATCTAGAATTTGGGTCTTTGGATCATTGTACAGAGCAATATTTCTTCACCAGTATATGTACTATACTTTTCAACATATTTGACTATGTTTGGGAGAAATGTTCCTGCTATGGATTTCTCTAGTTTTTGGTTTCAAGACTTATGTTTATGAGAATAAGATAATAAGATTGGATCAAGTTAAGGATGCATGTGCCATGGGACCCAGAAAACAAAAAATAAATTAACCAAATAACCGAACAATTTCCTCCATGAATATCTTGGCCACAAAAGAGGCATTATAGGAAGAACGAACTAGAGAAAAATGTGTTGCCTTAGTCAACCTATCACTAGTAACCATAATAGCATCATGTCTATGAGATGACATAGGTAAACCAACAATGAAGTCCATCGATATGATATCCCACTTCCATTCAGGAACAAGATGTGGCTGTAGTAGTCCCGTGGGATGTTGGTGCTCAGCCTTAACTCTCTGGCACTGAAGACATCTCGAAACAAAATCAATGATAACACGCTTCATTCCTAGATAGAAGTACAATTTTTGAAGGTATGCATGCATCTTCTTAACACCAGGATTAGTTGAATAAGGTGCTTGATGTGCCTCTGACAAAATCAAAGTGCAAAAACCTTCTATATATGGTACATAGATACAACCCAAATGTTGCAACAAGCCATCTGACTAGAGAGTATAACCTATGAATCTATCCTCCAAGGGTCTGCCTGATCCTAACTCCATCTTCACCCCCTGATATAGTCTATCTATAGGAAGTGCTACTAAAATATGGCTCCTCAAATCAACTCCAAGAGTCACGGTAGAAAGCTCATGCCTTCGCCGACTAAGTGCATTAGCCACTATGTTCTCCTTTCCCTAGAAAAAATTCACCTCGAAGTCATATTCACATAAGATCTCCATCCACCGTCTCTTCTTAAAATTCAAATTAGGTTGCATAAAAATATACTACAGACTATGGTGATCATAGTGAAGTTCAAAACGACGCCCCAACAAGAAATGAGTCCACTGAACCAGAGCATGAAAAACTGTAGCTAACTCCAAATCATGAGTAGGATAGTTCAGTTTGTGATCCTTGAGTTTGCAAGACTCATAAGTGATCACACGACCATCTTGCATCATAGGATCAGGAATGGGTAAGATAGGTGCACTAGTCAACTTTTCCTTGAGTGTCTAAAAAGTCGACTGACATTGATCTGACCAAATAAATTTCTTCCCTTTCCTCTAAAGAGAAGTAATGGGATGAACAATCCTCAAAAACCCTTGAACAAATAATTTGTAATACTTGGCAAGACCCATAAAGCTGTGAACCTCAAGTACATTGGTAGGCATTGGCCAATCAATAATGGCTTGAGTCTTCGAGGGATCCACAACAATACCCTCTCTAGAGATAACATGACCAAGGTATTTCCCCTCAGTTTGGAAAAAATTGCACTTCGCCAAATTTGTGTACAATTGATTCTCTCTCAAGAACTACAATACCCGTCTCAAATTCTCTTCATGCTCCTTCATATTTGTTGAATAGATCAAAATATCATCAAGAAACACGAGGAAAAAATGATTAAGGTATGTGTAAAAAACATTGTTCATCAAAATCATGAAAACATATGGTGCATTTGTTAACCCGAATGGTACCACTGTGAACTCACAGTGCTCGTAACAAGTTTGAAATGTTGTTTTATGAATGTTAGCTTCTACAATGCACAAATGATGGTAACCCAATTTTAGATCAATTTTAGAAAACACATTAGCTCCCTTGATCTGATCAAAGAGATCATCGATTTTGGGTAAGGGATGTCGATTCTTTACCGTCACTTTGTTCAATTGATGATAATCAATACACAACCTGAGAGATCCATCCTTCTTCTTCATGAATATGATAGGTGCTCCCTAAGGACCAATGCTCGGAGGTATAAAACCCTTAGCCAAAAGTTCCTCCAACTACAAACAAAGCTCTTCCAGTTCTTGTGTGGTCATTCTATATGGAGCTTGAGATATCAGCTCTGCTCTAGGAACCATGTAAATTCTGAAATCTATGTCACGTTTTGGTGGCATACTAGGAATATCATTGGGAAAAACATCTGTGAATTCCCCAAGAATAGGGTAGTCATGAAGTGATACCTCTCGACTCCCCCTACCTCCAAGTCATTAACTATTGCTACACACAACTAACAACCCTGATGAAAGCATCTCCTCAACTGCATAGCTAATATTATCTGCAAGGAGATAGGTCTTTGTATGCCAATTATTTCAACTTCTACACCAAAATCATCTAAGCAACGTATTGTCTTTTATCGACAATCAATCACTGCGCGATGGGATTCCAACCAGTCCATACCCAAAATAATATCATAAGAACCAAGAGGTGTAACACGAAGATCTACTGAGGTAGATAGCGATCCAATCCTTAGTCCACAATCATGAACAAGGGTTTCTACTGCTACCTTCACCCTAGAGGAAAATTCTACCTACCACATATCGCCTTGCTTTACTGCCATGAGTCCACATCACTCAACAACAGAGGGTGAAATAAACGAATCAAAAGCTCTAGAATAAAAAAGAATAGAAACATTAGTACCCTGTAACTGACCTGAAGTCTCAACCATAATATTCTGATGATTTGTCTTATGGTTATCTATCACAACAAAGAATATGTGTGAACGACCTACATCTCCAACTATTAGTTTCAAAGCTTCTGGTCGTTGACCAAGTCCTGATGCATCCCTCATAGGGAACTGCCTAGCAATATGACCCTTTTGACCACATGAAAAGCAACCAATACCTCTGCCAAAGCCTCTGCCACCTGAAGGTGCATTAAGTTAATGAAAACTACCTCTACTAACTGTAAACTATGCACTCTATGTTGGCTAATCCTGACGGTTGTGCTTATTACACCACCAGTTATAGTTCTTTCTAGAATGTGAACTATTACCTTGCTAAGCTTGAGAATTCTTATTCTTCGGTGCGTTACGTTGTTGTTGTTGTTGTCCACCCTTAGCAGGTGCCTATTGGTTTTGAGAGGAACCCTCTGTCTAATTCTGACCACATCGTGGACCAAAGCTTGCAAAAGGTGCACTACCTATTTCAACACCAGTATGTCCACCCAAAGCCATAATAAAATTCTACTCCGCAAGATGCTCCTTCTCCATGGCTACCTCCATAGTCTTCAGCTCGAAGACTCAGACTCCTTCACTAATGTGGGTGTTCAAGCCCCTGATAAAGTGTTGTACCAACATAGCCTCGCCGTCCACAATTCTGGCATATTGTTTGAGCTCGTAGAACCTATGCTCAAATTGCTTAACATATAAAGCTATCTAACACAAATCATGGAACTCATTTGCACGTTGTTGTCTCTAATGCTCTGACAAGAAACATGCTCTGAATCTCTCCAAAAACATGTCCCATGAAACAGAGCCAATCTCCAAATGAAGTTTCTGCTCCTCCAAATGCCACCATGTAGAGGAAAAGCCTCTAAGATGCATAATGGCACATCTAGCTCTAGTGTTTCTACCATATGGATGTGTAGGAAAACACCGTCCCAAGTCTATTAGTCAATTTTTCGCCTCTAGACCACCACCAATACCGTCAAATGTAGGAGGGTGTTCCCTTAATAAATCTCTCATATGCCCTACAACAACGACATCCTACTCCATAGTCTCAACAACTCTCCTAGGTGATATGTCTCATTCTCTAGCCACTTCTTGTTCAACCTTCTCTCTAGGACTAAGTCGGGCAAGAACCTCCTCCAATAAGGGATGCAACTGTGCTCCCTCTATCTTTGGTTGTATTGGAGTTTGTTTCCCACTTGTCTGATCCAATTGAGGACCCTATTGTTCTACAAACTCACTCTCATGAGAACTCTAAGAGGGAGTGTCTTGCCAATTAGCCATACGACCACTGCCTTGGCCTCGACCATGACCCCTACCACGTCATCTCGACATGGTCCTACACAAAACCAAAGACAAGTCTTAGTTACAATATACAAAACACAAATGGAAAACACAAATAACAAAGTCTAACATCTAGGACAACATAATGAGCTCGTGAATATACAAAGTACCCAATGTTAGAACTTGGTTCTGATACCAAGCTATAACGCCCCGCCATGGAACCCAGAGAACAACACATAAAGTAACTAAATAACTAAACAATTTTTTTTTAACATTTGATTACAACATGAGTAAAAAATAAACATTAACACATACGTTCTCAGGGTTCAGTGACAACGCTACTTAAACATTCACAAGTAAGAACATCACATCATTAAACCAAAAGACATAAAGCATAAGGATAAATCATATCTATAATGAATGACCCAATCACATAAACATAATGTAGTCAAGTTACATATTCAATTTATATCAAGTGAGATTATTAAAAATCTCATAACAATATTACAACATTATAATAAGTTCACACATACATATCAAGAGTGAATACAATATAGAGGAAGATCATAATACATCTGTCAACCTTGTTCATGAGCACACTCAATGCCCCACTTCACAAACAATTTAGAATCAAGAACCTGTCGCAAGTACAATATTATCCAAACACAACAACACCTGCAAGGGAACCCAATGGAGGATATAGTACGTTCCTCTCAACCACGTGGTACCCGAAGGTCCACCCCCCATGCTAATAGATTATATCAAGTTGACAAAGATAAAACAAACATGAAGACAAAACATAACATCACATGGCTTGACATACACATTACGACATAACGATATCTAAACCACATAGTTTCAAACAAAGCTCCCAGAGGCAACAACATAAACAAAGGTAACTCTACACAAGAGACCACATAACATGCATCAAGAAAATATTTTCATCACATAGTTCATTATAGGTTACCCTGGTGAATCTTCATAGACTACCGACCCTCATACCAAGTTACCCTGGCAATCTCTATAGATTCCCAGCCCCTAAACAAACTCATGTGGAATCAAACTACCTTTCAAGAAGACAAAGTAGACGATCATGCCATTCTAGGCCATCTCAACCTATCCTTAATCTATACAAGCACTAAGGTATTAAGTGAGACATACAAATTATCTGATTTATTTAATGAACACTACCCAATCCCTAGTACATTTAATTAGGTTTTCACTAAATTATAAACTCTTGATAGGTTACCCTAGTTACCTCTTAGGGTTCCAACCCCTATCAAAAGCCATTCTTCCTAATAACATAACTCATAATCAATTACAATGGATAACATTCATGCACATTGAACAAAACCATGAATGGACACATCTCAATCAGGACACAAATCATTTAACATTCAAACTACCACCAAGGTAACAAATAAACCATGCATGGTTAAATCCCAAATTATATCATTGCAATTAAACATCAAAATACAAGCATAAAGAGATTTACAATACAAGTTTCTTTTCCTAGCCTTTGGAAGATTGAAAACTCAATAACACAGAAGAACATTCTTAAGTTATAACCACTCCATCATTACCTAACATAAAAAACTATCAAGTCTTCATGAACTAAAAGTCATAATAGATAATTTATGGACATAATTGAATTTCTTATTTTAACAAAACATATCTATGACCATTCTTATTAAGAATAATATAATTTCTTTATATTTATTAACCAACCACACAAGAGTCAATCATCTCAATACATAATATATGTTAATATCTATATTAGATAAGGAATTGCACTTCTAAATTTTTTATTCATGCTAACTAAATTCTAAATCCAGGCAAAATAAGCAAGCACTTTATTTCTTTTATATATATATATATTTTGTTATACTCTTTAGCCTTATGATTAATTTCATAATTATCGACAAAGAAATTAACAACTATAATATTAAATTATAAAATCAAGCGTAATTTATTCATATTACAATAAAATATATAAATTTATGTATCTAATGTTGTGCATGCACAATAGGGAATACACACCATGCAAGGCAGTTACTGGTTAAAATGCAAAAATTTCATATAGAGGTCGATACCTACTTAAGCTATATACTTCCAGACTTGTTAAAACTGTTTGCATCGAAATGCTTGACATGATGCAAGGTCAATAAGATGGAGGGAATTCGTATATAAGGAAATTCCTTTAGACCTAGGGATTTAAAGCACGTCAACCATGCATAACAGATGTTTAAATCCCCCAAACGCTTTGTAGTAAGGTAAAAGTAAAAAAAAAAACAAAGAGTACTATGATGTTGGCTCAAAAGAAACTTTAGTTTTCGGTGATCACACATAGAAGAATAAATAACACCCAAGGCAAGACAAATGAAGGAGAATCAAGCATCTAAAGCAACCCTACGATTTGATAATAAGAGGACAACTATAAGATGAATGCCGACAACACTATGAAGAATTAACAAGACAAAGGAACAAGGAAAATTGCAAGTCTAAAAAGGCAGAGAAAGAACTACGCTGGTGACTCGGGAAAAACTTTAGTTATCTCTTATTAGGTTGTTAAAGATTTTTCAGGTTGTGTAGACATGCAAAACTAACATGATGCATTTGATCGGATTCAGTCAAATTAGATGTCGTATTAGGACCATTCATCAATTAATCAGGTGCACTTTCATCCATTCATTAAGTAATTTCGTCTCCTAGGATCATTTATTTAAAATCAAGTAAACATTATCATCAACCTTTTAATAAATAAAAAATCCATTTAAATCAAATCCTAAATCATATTCCATCATTTTCTGAATTAAATAAATCAAATATCAAAGTCTTAAAAGTCAACTCACCTAATCAGCATTAAATCAGCATAATCATCATCTATTTAATCTAACCCTGATTAATTGTTAATCCTGGCATCCCACTTGCATTATCTCGATATCTCCACTTGCACAATAAATCAATTTTATTGATTTATTAAAACCTCATTTTCCCTCAACATGACAAGTCAAACATGGCATTTATTGCTCTTTTTTCTTGTCTCCCTCTCAAAATTTATTGCAAATTTGAATTCAAATTCTCCCTCTCATGGGCACTCTTCCCAAATCTTGCACAACCATTGAACACTCACCACTTGACAAGTGTCATCTTCTCATTGGAGGATCTTTAGTCCCACATTCACCATCTTGGCCAATCTCTCATCAAGAAAATCTATAAAATAGGGCCTTCATTCTCATTCATGGATCCAGAATTTTATGCAAGGTTACTCTCTTGGCTTGAGAAATAATCTTGTTCATCATCTCCATTTGCATTTCATCATCTTAGCTATTGATCAAGGATTGGGAAAGGGTCACTAGCACATGTGACACCAATCCACTATGGAATAGGTAACTTGTGATTGCTTTCCTGATACTTGTAGCTTTTTTTCATCCTTTTATTGCATGTTTTAAGCATTTTGCAAGGTATTTCATAGGAGTGTTCTTGAAGGATTTGTAGGTACTAACCCTTGTTTGAAGTTAGTGTTTGCAGATTTTGAAAAGCATGCTCACATTTGGCGCTAGAAGGAGGGCAGTTTTCAGCAACTTACATGATTTGGTTTTCTTGTTTAACCAATAAATTTTAGCCAAGAGCTTTTCGTGCTTTATTTCATCACTATTTTCTATCATCAAATTGAAGCTCCTCCATAGAATATCCTCCTATTCCTCTTCAAATTTTGCATAATGTACATATTTGATAAGCTAAGAAGAAATACAATACCCAGATATAGGATTAAGAAGTCGATGTAAATGATGTGTCTTTGCTGCCTCACAGGGAATGTCTGATACTAAGTAGGTGGTTATAAATTTTCTTTAACTTTGGCCTCTCATTCGAGTCATTCTGTCAAAACAAGTTTGTATGCCATATTCATTTGAAGAGTTTTATTTGACACACTTTGTATACACTCCTGTGTTTTGAAAAGTTTCTGTTGGGCCACTTTTGGATTCCATATTCACCCACAACCTATGGACACATAGTCAACAAGTTAGCACAATGTTTCATTTTGCATAAAGAACAAGTACACTCGCACACAGCTGATTCACTTATTTGGAACACATTTTCAGTACACCCATATGCTCTTTCATTTGATATAGCGGTCAGGGTCTGAATACATTTAATAAAGCTATCTTCATGTGTTCTTTCTTTCTTTTTTCGAAAATCTGAAGCTAAACTTGATTGCACATGGCGTAATAACTTAGATTTCTTTATAGACACGCATTGATTAATGGTTGTCTTGGATTTGTATTCAATGGAAAATGTGGCTCAGGAATCTTATTGATCTTTGTTTAACATTTAAAGACAAAAACTGCTGCGCATTTATATGTTGCTGTTTAAGCTTTATGGAAGGCATGTTCCTATTTTTAGAGATCTTTATATGGTGCTTTACCTTTAGACAGTGGTGATTTCCTATTCATCTAAAGACTTGTCTTCAAAAAATAGCAGGAAACAGTCAAAGGCATTTGGTAATTTGTATTTTCTACTAGCTCATTGGTCCGAGTGGTTTAATCAAATCATCTCAGAATTCTGTGAAAAATCATTAACATTTGCTGACTACTTTATCAAAGTTTGCTGAGAACCTTAGTCGCCATTTGTTGTTGCTTACTCATGATTAAAAATGCATCATTTATGATCCTCTGGTTTGTCAGAACAAGGACGGATTTATTGGCTGCCATCAGATCAAAGATTGGGACGTGTGGACTAATGTTCTCTAAGCACTGAGTTTTCTTATTTTTGGAAATCATTCGCCTTCTAACCTGATTTGCATTTAATTCTCCTTACATTTGTCTTGGTCATTAATATGTATGCAATGCATTTAAGTGTAATTCCAACGCACTAAATCTACAGGATGACAGTGATGGGTCTGAGTGCGAGTGGAGGGGTGTGGCAGAGACAAGATTGATTGCAGATTGGATGGCCGAATAGAGACAAGATTGATTGCAGATTGGTGGGCTGTGAACCTTTTGGAAGATCTTTAGTAACTTGTTTTGATTGAGTGCATATTTATTACAATATTCCCTCGTAATAAATGACATAATGTTATTATCACATTTAGGAATATAAGGAGGCTTTTGTGTATGGCTGATTTAGTAAAAAAATTCATGGACTCTTCAAAAGTTTAACTTGCCACACTATTATAGTTATTAAATTATTCTTTATGAGTGATTTGATGGACTCAATACATATGAATTTTGATAAGGAAGAGAATGGGTCTAGTAAGTGTTATATCTCTTCAATAAAATCAAATTCTAAAGCATGATTAAATCATCCTTTTACTATCATTTGTCACTCAAATCGTTTGTCATTTCAATTAAGATCATGCTATGGTTTAAAGTTAACCATCAAAATTGACTTTATATGATCCTCACAAAATTGTCTTTTCTTTTTATAGGTACAAACGAACAACGAAGGTACAAGGAAAAGCGAAAGGTGAAAAGGTACCAAAAGCGAACAAAGGCAAGTGAACAAGGTACAAGAAAAGTGAAAAGTCAACGAGGAGGAGGCTAGCAAACGAAGACAAAAGGAGGATGATTTTTTTTTGAAAACACAATGTGTTTTTTAACACTTTAAGTGTTGATCAACACTACTTCACGAAGTTGTTTATCTTTTCGTTTTAGAACACTAATTTTCATTTGGGTCTAAAACGAACAATTTGATTTTCATTGCAAAGGGCTTAAAATGAATCTTAGGACAAACTCACTAGATTTTGTTTGAGGTTAAGAATTGAACAATAAAAACTCACACTTCATTTTGGTGCTTAAAACGAACTCACAATTGCTTTTAAGGCTATAAAACGAACAAGTGTTTGAATTGTGTGATTTTGTCTTTTGAGTACGTATCCTCTCCCCTTGCGCTTCGTGCGATCTAGGGTGCAAGAGAAACAATCAAAATACATTTTATTGCTTTGAAACACTTCAATTTGGGATTAAAATTGAACATCTTGTGTGAGTGTGAGTAGGGGCATTTTCGCGTACATTCTCTTTCTTTGTGCCATCAAAGATCGATCAAGTTACAGATTGTGTCTTTGCTCGCTTTTATTTATCTTAGAGGGCCTGCCTTGGGGAAAAAGTAATCACCCAAGGGATGACTCAACCGGTAACACTCTAAAGCCAAGAGTATTTCTAGCCAGGATATAAATGTGGGTTTTGGTTAAACGCCAAATTTTCATGCGGTTGGCTCTGACAGGATGGATCCAAAAGGGGACTCTTGCCGTATGGGTCAATCTCCACAAATGGAAAGTCTGAACTAGAACCCTTGTTTTGTAGTGGCCTATTTATCCATTGAGTGAGTTTATCAAGGTGGTGCATTGGAACTTAGATTCCAAGAAGTTACTTGCCATGTCCGATCTTGGTTGAAATATAGAGGTTAGGATTTTATCATACCTCTATATTTTTCCTTGGTTGCATGTAAAATCATCTCTTCTTTGAAGGGCATGAGGCAAGCCCACTAAGAAAAAGGTACCCATTAGCATAGGATGTTACATTGCTTGTTTGAAAACATAGTGTTGTATTCGAAAACATTTTGCAAACAAACATTCAACATGATTCTCAAAATTTCAAACCCTCTTGAAGACAAATATCATTGAATCAATCCATATGTTACTGATTTCCTTGGGGATTCACGTCTGTAGAGGTTCCTAAGAATTGGATTATACCTCAATTTGTCTTCTTGAGTAAACAATAGGAAAACCCTTTCCTTAAGTTCATTGAATTTCCACATAAAATATCTTGTGGGGTTTAAAGAAATTAAGACATTGGACATCTTAGTTTGAAACCTTAATCAAAGAGAGTGTTCTTGGTAAAATAAAGCCACTAAGCAAAGCTAAGCAAAATGAACTTTCATGTGTGTTGAAGACTCCAAATCCCCAAAAGCACAAATCATTGATTGAAAATCCAAAATGTTCAAAACAATCCTTGGTTACAAAGGTCTTTAGGAAGCATATGCATGCTCTTCAATACCTAGGTCTAGGAAAACAAAGTGGTCATTTTAGGTTCATCTAGGGATCAAAACAAATCAAACCTCTTTCATCTATCTTTCAAAAAATCAAACCCATCTCACAAATCATCTTTTGAAAAACCTTGAAATCATCCTTGAAGTGCTAGGCTTTATGAAAAAATCAAGCAAACACCAAAACCATTGAGACCAAGTCCTTGAAATTTTTTATCAAAACACCTTTGGCTAGGAGTGTGTAAATGCATCCTTTTGCATATTCTTAGTCAAAGTCATCCAAATCATCTTGTCTAGCTTAGTGTATGTAGATGAATCCTTCTCCATATACTTAGTGAAACAATCATCTTGTTTAGGTAGGTGTGGGTGGATGCATCCTTCTCCTCACACATATCCAAATCATCATCCTTTGAACACAACTATCCTTTAGATCATTATCAAACATCTTAGGGTCTTTTTGTTCAAAATCAAAATCAAAATCCAAATCAAGATCAAGGAAAAAATCTCAAAATCCAAAAATAAAACCAATCAAAAAATCCAAAGTCCTAGCATTTCATTCAAGATTTATCAAAAAACCAAAAACATCCATAACATCCATCTTTGAACATCACCATCACATCATCATCACATTTGATCCTAAAAGCATCCTAAAACTTTCACTTCGGGACATAAAATAGAGATTAATCCAAAGAGTCAAGAGATTCATCTCCCATATTCTCGAAGATTGATCCTTGTTTTATGGTTCTAACAAGATCTCAATACAAGAAGAGTATGGAAGCCCACAAAGAAACTCCCGCTTCAAGTGACCTTAGCCAAAAAAATGCAGAAATGAATCTTGCGGAATCAAGCAATCCATTGGTCCCCTCATCATCACAAAACCCACAAGAAGAAACCCAAGGGGAGGACCTCACCTTTGGAATGTCTCATGAAGAAATAGCTGAAATGCTCCAAAATCCGGACAACCATAGAATCATCAACATCATGATGAGACTTAACCCTTCGTTGTACATGCTTGAACTAGCAAAGCAAGGGGCCAAGTTGCCTTCAGATTTTGATGTTAGAACTATAGTAGAGACATTTTTTCCACCAATCTCATCCACCATCCCCATTTCATCTACACCTCCATCCCAAAATGTCACACAAAACATTCCAAAAATCACGGCATCGATTGCTCCAACTCAACCAAATGTCAACAAGGGAAACACATTTCTCAATGAACTTCAATCACATCCCCTTGTGAATAACCAAAACTTGGACGCAAACACCACAGTGGAACAAAACATCCTCCATAATTCATCACACCAAAATGTTCCTCTCACTTTACATTATGACCCATCATTAACATCTTTTCACAGAGCACCACAAACACCTCTTCTCACAAATCCACAAGAAGAAGGGGACATGTTCGGACAAGGGGGCATATTCAATACCACAACACTTTCGCAAGGATTCACCCCCCTTACATTTCCACCTCTCCCACCACTACCATTATCATCCACATCACTCCTTGGCTTGGGGTTGCCTCCCCTACCAAGTATCAATCAAACCGCTATCCCAACCATGAATCAAAACATTTTTCCAAATGCTCAAAACTTATTGTTGACATCACAACAACAAACGATAAATACGCAAGCAATGGCGACATCATTAAACACCCCCACAACATTGCAAAGCATGGTCTCTCAAGGGCCAATCACATCAACGATGCCACTTATCACATCAACAACACCATCCACCAATCACGTAATCAGCATGACAACACCATCCACCAACCAAATAATCAACACAACATCATCATCTACCACCATTCCAAATCCACCACCACCCCCACCACCACCAAAATTCACCACATCAAACCAATTCAACACAACATTGCAAGCTGCTTTCCAAAGAGGCTATCAACAAGTGCAAAAACAAAAAGCTGTGCAACAAGCCGCTCAAGCTGCGCAAGCTGCCAAAATTGCACAAGACGCATTACAAGCACAACAGGCACAACAAGCTCAAGCATTATTACAACAACAACAGCAACAACAAGCTGCCCAAGCTACCCAAGCCGCACAAGCATTGCAAGCACAAAGGGTCGCTCAAGCACAACTATTATTGCAACAACAAGCCGCACAAGTGCAAGCCCAAGCACAAGCTCAAGCGCAAGCACAACAAGCACAAGCACAAGCGCAACTTCTTGCACAAGCAGCACAATTGCAAGCGTACCAACAAGCATTAAAGCAATATCAAGAACAACAAGAAGCAGTAGAATTGGCAGCCCAACAACAAGCATTGTGGGAACAAGAACAAGTAGAACAACAAGCATTGTTAGAACAACAACAAGCGCAACAACAAGCATTGTTAGAACAACAAGCAAAAATCCTAGCACAACAACAACAAGAGCAACAACGATCATTGTTCATCCAAAAGCAAGTAGAAGCCTACTTCACCCGCCACAACATACCAATACCATTGAACAATGCACAAACCAACCCACCCATCCAAACCACAATTGCAACACCCCAAAATACATTCATCCCACCCCCTGATCCTCAGAATGATATGACGACACAATTCAAGTTTCTCTCGCAACAAGTACTCGATCTTCAATCTGGGAAAACAACCAAAACGCAAAGCAACTTGTGTCCCTATCCATTTGATAGGAGCCTAGACATGAAACCATTCCCTAAGGGATTTGAGATCCCTAAATTTGACAAATATCAAGGGATGGGAAACCCTGAAGATCACATCAGGGAATTCCAGGTTCATTGTATGGAGGTTGCATATGACGATACTTATCTAATGTGGCTATTCCCTAGGAGCTTACCAGGAGATGCTATAGAATGGTTCTCTCACTTACCTTCAGGCATTAGGACATTCGAAGAAATTAGAGACGCATTCATTAGAAACTACGCATGTAACATTACAATGGATGTTAGTCTTGAAGAACTCTATGCTCTGAAACAAGGAAAGAATGAATCTTTCGCTTCATTTCTTCAATGACGGCGATCCAAGGCCAATCGGAGCAAATGGACCATGCCAGAAGAGCAACAAGTTTGCACAATCATTACCAACCTTGAAAGCTGCTTGTCATTCCACCTCAAGGTTTAGGGAATCACCACCTATGATCAACTAATCTCCAAGGTGCTTAGCATCGAAAGAGCCCTTGCAACCCAACCCATCGAATCAACATCATATCATGAATCACAAATCAATTGCCCACCATCAAATTATAATGATAAACCTCGTACATGGGCGAGAAACAAGAACATCACTAATGATGGCATCATCGATGTCAAGGTGGTCATTAGTGGTCCACGCCAAAATACACTTGCACCACAAATCCAACCACAACGCTAAAACACTCATCACACAACATATCAACCCAACAATAATCCCACCATCAATAACGTCAACGACCAAAGAGGACCACCTCAACACAAAATATACCCCAAATGAAAATACATTACTTTGGGGGAACCACTTGAGGACATCATGAAAAAGCTAATTGACGAAAAACTCATTCAAGCTCCTACATTTGAGAATTACCAAGAACCTGATGTCAAACCTCCTTGGTACAATGAAAATCAACTGTGTGAATTCCACAAAATCAAAGGCCACACCACAAATAATTGTATGAGACTCAAGAATATCATTCAAGATCTCATTGATAAAAGAATCATAAATGTGGAAGCACCTACTAGGAATTAGGATTTTAAAATCTACACGAATCCGATGCCAAATCATGGCAATAAAGGGAATAACAAGGATAAAGGAAAAGGCAGTGTAAATCATGTATACAAAACAGTTATTGCCAACCTCAATGAAAACTGCATGGTCATCACGATCAAAGGTGCCCATGCCAAAGATTGTGGAGTCACCACAAGAGGCAGAAAAGTCACCATCACAGGATCATCCCAACCCAATAGAGTCCCTACATCAAGAGCCATTTCGTATAGCTACAATGTTGTAGACCAACTCAAAAGAATGCCAACACACATCTCCATCATGGAGTTGTTAAAAATCTCATTAGCGCATAAAAATATCCTTGAGGAAGCATTAGCCTCATCTACCGTCCCTACAAACCTCGATGCAGAACAATTCCAAGCTATGGTCAAAAACATCATAACACCTAATCTCCTTACATTTTCTGACCAAGACTTTCCTGCCCAACCATCTCACAATCATGCACTTCACTTGGAGGTCATTGTGAACAAAAGCAAAATCAAAAGGGTCCTGGTGGATGGAGGTGCAGGTTTGAACATCTGTTCTTTTGGCCTTATCAAGCAGTTAAAGATATCAGAAGATTCCATTGACAAAGGAAAGGGCATAACAATCAGAGCATATGATGACCAAGAAAGAGTGTCTCAGGGCACAATTAAGCTCCCTATCCAAGTAGGGCCAATGCCTACGGAAACCACTTGTCAGGTCCTGGACCTCGACTTACCATACAACATTCTCCTGGGACGCCCATGGATCCATGCAATGAAAGCTGTAGCATCAACCTTCCACCAATGTGTAAAATTTACACATAATGGACAAGAGGTTACTGTCCATGGAGATCCTGAGCCGTTTCATCACCCAGGACAGAGCCAAATATTACAAATCCCCCAAGTGCGAAAAATGATGAGGGCCCATCCACATCATACATCGATCCCACCACTCTCATGACCACCTCTGTGACAGAGACACCCACCATTCCCACCATATCCGATATTAAGCTCATCATCCAGGAGGATGGTTGTGGAAGTTATAGGCTCCCTAACAATGCTTTTGTGATAGGAGAGTTACCACAATCTCCAAGATCACGAGGACGCCCACAAGAAAATCAAGCTCCCACATCTCAAACCTATCCTCAAAATTATCCTAAATTCACAAGGTGGGGAGACCTTGGCCATGAGATAATTGAAGTATATCCATCAAACATGTTGTATCGAGATGAAAGACTGACACCTGAATTACCAATGGATGAAAGAAGCAGAGGCCTACACATGATGCTTGCGATGGGCTATGACCAAAACCAAAGATTGGGACAAAATGACAATGGGCTCTTAATACCAATCATGCCCAAGACATGACCTATAACAAATCTTGGTCTTGGATGTACCCCTCCGAGAATAACCATATGTGGCCGAAGTCCTCCAGTTAGAGCCGCTAATGTTTCTCCTCAGCCAGTCTTAGTACAAGTGCACTCCCCAATACCCACAGGGATAGACATGCATAAATTTATCACTGAGCCCTATATTAGTAGCGGTGATGAAGATACCTTATCCAACCTACCTAGGTTATTCAAAGATACCACCCTATGTATGATTAGTACCATATCCTTTGAACCAGATCATCAAAATCATGAAATCCGCTTAGTCTACCCCCAACTGATCGACTATGACCAACGAGGACCACCAGTTCTTGATACATTCAAAAATGATGAAGCACTCTCAGAATTCATGGGGTTGAGGGATAACATTCCAGTTGGAGATCATAAGGCAGGATTCATAATGGAGTTAGACACACATGCCTATTATGGGGAAACGATTGAATCCTTTAGTCGCAAAAGTGAGAAACTAAGAATCATATCCAAGTCCTTGAGTGAAAACCACACTATGGCACTCTCTGACAACAAAATAGTAAAAATAAAGGACGCATCCAACGGTGAAAACGTCTCTGAGGCACCTGAGGATGAAGGATTCAATCTTCCCCTAAGAGCTATTCATCAAGAGCAGTCAGCAGTCTTGGCCGAAAAATGCAACCCAGACAACCTAGGAACAGAGGAGACCTCGCATATCACATTCTATGCAGAATCACTATTATCAGAAGAGCAAGAACTCCTAGCAGCATTCCTAAAGGAAAGACAAATAAACTTTGCATAGAGTTATGCTGATATGCCAGGACTTGATCCAAATACTGTGGTCCACCACTTAGTAGTGTATCCAGACACAAAACCTGTCAGATAGAAGCTTTGCAAAATGCATCCTCAAATTGCTTTGTTAGTCAAAATGGAGCTCAAAAAGCTATTAGATGCTGGATTCATCCGACCAGTTGATTATCTAGAATGGGTATCGAACTTGGTACCTGTTTCAAAACTTGATGGAGCTATCAAAATCTATACGGACTTTAGAGATTTGAACAAGGCATGTCCCAAGGATGATTTCCCACTTCCCAACATCAACATGATAGTAGACATGACAGCATGACACGAGATACTATCATTAATGGACGGATTTTTAGGATATAATCAGATCATGATAGCGAAAGAAGACCAACACAAGACGGCTTTCACTTGTCCATGGGGGACCTACTGCTAGAACATGATGCCATTTGGCTTAAAGAATGTAGGAGCAACCTATCAAAGGGCCATGACGCTGATATTCCATGATATGATTCACAAAACAGTTGAAGACTATGTAGACGACATCCTAGCAAAATCAAGGAAAAGACAAGATCATATAGCAACCCCAAGTGCTATCTTTGATAGACTGGAGGAATACAAAGTTAGACTAAATCCCAAGAAGTGCATCTTCGGCGTACAATTAGGTAAACTGCTAGGATACATATTGTCCATGAGGGGTATCGAGGTGGATCCAACAAAAGTCAAAGCAATCCTTGAGATGGAAGCACCAAGGAACTTAAAGCAACTGAAAGGCCTCTAAGGCAGGCTTCAATCCATTAGAAGGTTCATAGCACAATTGGAAGACAAGAAAAACCCATATTCGCACCTTCTCCACAAGGGGGTATCATACAAATGGGATACAAAATGCGAAGAGGCATTCAACAAGATAAAGGAATATCTACTGACACCTCTAGTGTTAATGCCACCTATCCCAAGAAAGCCATTGATCTTATATGTGTCAGCAATAGTAGCAGCCCTAGGAGCTCTTCTTGCTCAACATGATGAAAACGGAACAAAAAGGGCCATCTACTATATCAGTAGGACAATGGTGGGCCATGAGTTAAGCTATACATTCATTGAAAAAGCTTGCCTAGCAGTGGTGTTTGCATCCCAAAAATTCAGACACTACATGTTGGCACACAAGATCAAACTCATAGCTAAAATTGATCCCTTAAAGTATCTTCTTTCAAAGGAAATGCTTACGGGAAGAATGGCTAAGTGGGTAATG